>VDFB02339462.1:0-11598 GCA_007258455.2 Sequoia sempervirens | reverse complement strand
GTCTCCGTAGTATTATATTCTTCTATTGTATAATGGTCAATTATATCTATTAGTTGTTGGTAGGTAGCTGGTAGGTAGACATTTAAAGTCTACAGTGTTTTACCTCACCTATATATTGTAATCTATTCTTCAAGTAATATCAAACAATTTTTAACCCAAAATTGTTTCATAGTTGATGTGGAACCACAGTCCATTGCTGAAAATCATAATGGGAAAATTTAGGTGATTTGGGAAACAACCACTCCAAAGGTATACATTGAACATACTCTTTCAAAAAGAAAACATCAGCTCATAGGACCATGGGATCCAGGTGTTTGGGGACCAAAGTATGATGAAGAATCGGTTTGGGAAGAATCTTCTTCTGACCAAGCTATTGTCCCAACTTTAGAGCATAAAGAATGCGAAAAGGATGCCTTAGAGGGAATTGATTTTGAGAGGCATGATCTCCAAGGCAAATCTGAATTGTTTCTGCTTGGGGCTAATTTTGATAGGAGGCCTAGTGACAAAGATGAGGCAAGTTTTGAAGAAGAGGCACATGAGACTTGGGGCAGCCATGGTGACACCATTGCAAGGTATGGAGGAAATTTTGATTCTAACATGCAACATAACAACAGTTCTTCACTTTGGTTTGATCGTGATTGGAAAAGACATTTCTTGGTATCCGCTGAAAATGAGGTGCATATTTTATCAAGTTTGGACAGCAAACATATGCATGTGATTAACTTAATTCAAAGTGCACTAATAGGACAAAAAGAGCTTAATATCTCATTTTCTGATTTGCAAACAATGAAGAGCTCTATGAAAGAATTTAAAACAGCTTACTTGCACATGATGCATGATAGAAATATAGCCACCAAATTTGCAAATGAAACTTTGTCCTTGACTAAGCAGTTAAGGGAAAAGGTTAGTGAGCTCACCATTGAGCTTAATTCTACGAAGCTTGCTTTGGAAAGTGTCCAAGAGGCATTTCTTGAAGCAAACGATCAGCTCTATAAGACTCAACAGTTTAGGGAGAAGGAAAGCAAAGAAAGGGCAAGGGAGATCAAACATGTAATGGAGACGCTTGATTGCATTCAAGAGGAGTATGATCTTGCACATTGTCCTAAAAAATCAAAAAATAGGAGTTTGGATCAGCAGGAGGATTGGTCTGATTTGGGAGTTGAGGATAATCATCAATTTGTTGATAATCCTTTATTTGAGTGAGATGCTGATTTGACTCATGATAATCCACTTTTTGAGTTGGATGATGGAGACCTAACCAATTTGAGTGATGAGAGTGGATTTGATTACAAGATTTGGGACCCTCACAGACCTAACTTCACACCTCGCTTCCCCATTGCAAAATGGGGACCCTTGTTGTTTGCCTTTTAGGGTTTTGCTTTCACGTGCCTCGTTTTGTCTACTCTCCGTTTGGGGGTTTTGAGTCTGAATTTTGAGTGGTCACCCGAGTCAAGTCAATGAATTTTAGCCTGGATCACTGAATAAACGTCACCATCATGCTTAGAAGGCCTAGGAGACGAAGATCGACTGTCGTTTCAGTCAAATCCGACACCTCCAAGTTTTTAGGGTTTCTCACCCCGGGCCCCCTATTTTTTAGGACCTACTTTTTTGGCACTTTTGGGCAATTCTGGGATCCCTATTTTTTAGGGTCTATTTTTGGAAAGTTGCTATTTTTGGAAAATTTCTATTTTTAGAAAGTTTCTATTTTTAGAAGGGTCACGAGTTTCGAAAATCCACTCAGAAGTTCGAAAAGATCAACGAAACTCTCAGAAAATCGATTCGAAGTTTTTTTGAAATTTTGGCAAAATTCTGGAAAATCACATAAAAAGTTCAAAAAATCTGGAAAATTTGTTCAAAAATGGTGAGAAATTCTGGAAAATCACAGAGAAATCTGGTAAAGAGCACAGAAAATGGTGGATAAGATGATCAATTCATCAACAAATTGGTAAAAATTCTGGAAATTCATGAGAAATCTGGGCAGTTCATGGGAAAATCTGAACATTCATTCATGGAGGAGACTAGAGTTTGTGAGAAATTTGCCTAAGTATGGAGTTTACCAGCAGGTTAGAATGGAGAAAATAAGTCAATGGTGAAGGCTTCAGCCTTAGCCAAAAAGCAATGGCAATAAAATCTGATCAAAGTTCACTTTCAAATGGCTATCCAACAGCCAAGGTCCGCCCTGACAAAAGTTGAGCTAAAGATGTCAATGGCTACAAACATGAGGAAGTCCGCCTATGTCTAATGGCAAAGAATCTGAGCAAGTCCGCCCAAGGGATGGTAAATGGCAATGGAAACTAGGAAGTCCGCCTATGTCTAATGGCAAGGAGAATGAGGAAGTCCGCCCATGGAAAGAGAAATCTGTCTAAGGCAATGAAAATCATGGCCAACCATGTGCTCAAATCCGCCCAGCAACATAGGGTGAATGGCAAGCAAAGCAAGGAAGTCCGCCTATGTATGGCAAGGAAAAGGTCAAAGTCCGCCCTTGTCATGGCCTAGCATATGATGAAGTCCGCCCTCCAACCAAGACTTATGGCAACCAAATGAAGGAAGTCCGCCCAAGTGAAAAGACTAGATGGCAAGCCAAGTAGCTAAGTCCGCCCTTGGTTAAGTGTTAGATGGCAAGGAAAAGATCAAAGTCCGCCCCTTGAGCAAAAGAGAAATTTGACTAAGGCATAGCCAAGGAAGAATGAAGTGGCAAGAAAAATGCTAAAGTCCGCCCCAAGAAAAATAGCCCAACACTTGGAAAATTCAGTCTAGTCCATGATAAATTGGTATGAGAAAATTAGAAAAAATTAAGTGGCCAAAACAACTAGCAAGACCGCCATGCTTAGAGGTGGGAAAAAATTAAAATTTTGCCTAAGTGTGAACCTTTGGAAAACAAGAAATATGCATAGCACTTAGAAAATTCGCCAAGAAAAAATATAAAAAAAATCAAGCAAATGGCCAAATAAAATTGGACATGGCAAGATAAATTGTGGAAAATCAAGAGAATATGGCCAAATAAAATTGGACATGGCAAAATAATTTTGGACAAGAGACAATTTATGGCTAGAAAAATGTTGGACGTGGCTAGAAAAAAGTTGGACATGGCTAGAGAAATGGTGGACGAGAAATATTTATGGCCAAATAAAGTTGGACGTGGCAGAATAATTTTTGGAAAACGATTAAAAATCATGGCCAAATGAAATTGGATGATAAAGATTTTGGCAAGAAAATTGGACAAAACGAAAAATTTGTCTACATGCTGATGAGGAAATTTTCAAAAAGCAAAACATCACATAAAATGAATGGGTTGGAATTGACATGGAATAATTATTTTGATTATTCATTTTTCAAACACCCAAAAAGGATAAGCCTTAAAAAATTCAAATTGGAAGGAAAGATAAAGACTTTGTTATATCAAGGAGCAAATTGAAACTTTCCCCGACGAGATTATTAAGGATAGAACTTGCCATCCTGAAGCAAAGTGAAAGATGAGTTCAAACTCAATTCGAAGGAAACATTGCAAATTTGCTAAAAAGATTGATCTTCTCACCTCTATAAGTGATTTCACTTCTCATTTGCACAATCATTCGATTTTTGAAGAAGGTGTGAGAAGAAACTTGTTGAGGAAATTTGCAGCAAAGTGAAGGAAATAAATTTTTATCAGCTTGCATCGTGATTGTGATCACTTCTCCAGAAGTCACAGGCAGATTTGCTTTGTCCACTTCACTTTGGCATGAAACTTCATCGTTTATTTTCTTTCCAGCTTGATTTTTCACGAAGTCTAGATTGATAACTAGCTGGATTATCTTTCAAACTGATTTAAATTTCAAATTCTGATTGTTTTCTCTACTTTCTCTTGCAGATCTATTTTCGAAGTAGTGAAGATGAAGTTCGCCAGCAAAGGTGTGCAAACACACGAAGATCAAGTCCAAGTGGTTACCTGTAGATAATCGACCTGGCCACGCTTGGATCTCAAGATATTCAAAGTAGGATCATCCCATGTATTCGGGAACTGAAAGGCATCTCAAAGCAGCGGTTGATTGAGGACAAGGTTATTGAAGCTGGAGCAGCATATGACTTCAATGGATGGTATTACGCTTTGATCTCAAGGAAAGGAGTTCTCGAAAAGGTGAAGCAGGATAGTGGCAGAGTTGAAGAACAAGTAAAGGAAATACAGGGTAAAATTTATGAAATGGCTGCAAATATGCTCGATAAGGATGTTGTTAGAAAGAAACACTTGCGGCCAAAGAATTTAAGAGAACATGTGTAGAAAGTTTTCTCCACCACCGGGCCAATCATGAAGGAAGGCTTCACCAAAGTGTTCGATTTCATGGCCATCAGAAGTTCTTTCTTTTCACAGGAACCAGAATGGACGAATATTTTTGCAGAGTGTGCCGAGAACTTGGATTTGCTAGAGTACAACATCAGCGTGCTGCCCGACATTGCCATGGAGGAGGTCGACCTGATAGTGTCTAGGTTCGCCGAACGTGAGGCTGCACAAGTGGATAAGGATGCCACTCCAGTTGTCTAGTGTTCTCTTCAGTTAACTGATTGTGGTTTTGGAAACCCTAATTAGGATTTAGTTCTGTTTAATCTGGGCCATTGATCTTGAATCAATCTTGGCCGTTCATTGTAATTTGAAAAACTATATAAACCCCCCCCTCACTCTCTCATTTTCACTAGATTGAGTAGAAGGATTAGAAGATAAGGAGATCATTAGAGATTAAGAAGTTAGAGCAGATAGTTAGATTGTAGAAATAAAGAGAGAGTTCTTATGAGATTGTTGTAAAAAACACTACTTTGATAATGAAGTTCAAATGCATGAGGTGCCTTGAATACTTGATTGTTGAATAGTTGCATGGTCGCATATTTTCTTTCTCGCTTAGTGAATTTGAATTATAATGTGTGTTAGAAGAATGATAGATTGATAACGGAGATTGGTGAAACCGAGCTCATACTTTCTTTGGGTAGATGATTTCACTCAATGCGTAAAGTTAGACTGAGTTTCATTGTGGATGCTTAACTTCTGTTTGAATAATTGTTGTTCGATTTGATGGTAATTATTCATTACATGAAAATCACAAGCACATTCCTAGAAGATTGCACTTGCTCTGCGTAGTTGTCGTTTAACATGGCGAAACAGAGTATGGTTTATTTGGTTTCATTTAATCCTCGTCTTCTCTTGATTTCTTAGGAATAGCATAGGATCCCTAAAACCCTTAATCTTTTTCACTTTTTTTATAAAATCATAAAATCCAAAATGATACTGCATTTATGTCTCCGCTTTTTTTGAATAACTTGCAAAATCTTAATTGTGCCCACAGCAAATCACATCCATACCACAGAGCCTATCCGCGTTCATCTTAAACATTGGAATTACCCTATGACCTCACTTGCAATCTTAGCATAGGAAGTAGTTTTTCAAGAGAGAATAGAGCGTCTGTGACTCTTTATTCTAGAATGTTTGTTGTGTCATAAAACACGCACCAACAGACCCAAGTGCAGTTTCCAATCATGAGGTGTTGTCTCAAGATTGGAGTAGTGGGTCAACTTCCAATATTAGTACCGCTGCCCACTTCCCGATCAGCTTGTACATGACTTTGGGTTCGGATCTGCAAATGAGTTTGTTGGTTTCTTTAGTCCAGCAGTTGAAGAGTTCATGGTTGGGGCTAGATGGCAGAGGTGATTTGATCCTAGGAGAAGATTTTGTTGCTACCTCCATACTCATCTCTCCTATGCTTTTAGTAGGACTTCAGTTTGATTGCTGCTGCCCTTACATTTTTTCATTGGTTATGGTGACATCTTTTGATGAGCAAACTGATTTTGAGTTTTGGCAGGCTTTGGGGCAGCTAGTTGTGAGTGTTTTTCCGGAAATAGTTCATTCATTTATTGCTTCCACTTTGGCGAATGATGCCCACTGCAGTTACTTCATGGAGATGATATGCATTATTTCAGATGATGTTTAGATGATTGCAGTGGTTTGGGTGTGTTGGTGTGTTTGGAACCTTTCTTTTGACACTTGGAGGTTGAGTGTTGATGTTATGATTTCGGTTTGCAACAACAGAGGCATTTCTTGGTTGGTTAATGCCATGTCCCTGAAATTGTAGCACCAAATATGAGATATTAAAATATGAATAAAAGAAAAAAAACCAATAAATATCAAAATATAAATATAAACAATTGCAATCTAAATATTATCATTATAATTAGTATCCTAGATAATATTATAATTATAATGTAATTATCATAACTACTAATTATAAATATCATGATAATAGAGATAGTATTCACAAGGAAACCATATAAAATAATATTAACAAAAATATATCAAACATAAAATATTTAAACAAAATATATTCACAGCAAATAAAGGAATCTTAAAAGAACCGATTCCTATGAAGACACTTCCTAACTATTACCATTTAGTCAGCGATTCCTAAACTTAATGCAACAGTCACTTACCATATGAGGCGATTCAATGAGAAGGATCTAAGACAGCGATTAGTTAAAGTTATTAACAAAAGTTACCTCTTTCTAAATAGGATGCATCGCTTCATCTCAAGGCTAAAAAAGTTAATAAGGAAAAAGAAAAGAGGGAGATTAAGCAGACACAAAAATTATAATAGCCCGATAGATAATAAGGAAGCAATGATTCCTTAATCAAGGGCACAGCATTTCAGGTTTTGTAGAAGGGATCGAATGGAAGGAAGGAGGAATAAGGTAAAGAATCTAGGAATATATTCTGAGCATAGAATCTACAGAATCGAACAGCAGTAAGGAGGTGAGAATTATATGATTTCAGGTAATAGGTAAGTGGTAAGTATTTCATAAGTTCACATAATACGTTTAACAAATATATTAGGATTTAGATAAGGATATTTAATATACACTTTATGAATTAAAATAATAAGATTGATGGCATTAAGATAAGGATATTAATAAATACTTTATGAATTAAATAATAATAAGTTGATGCATCATAATAAATTGATATTTAATAATTAGATATGGATTCAAATAATAGTGTAATTTATACTTATAGATATCAATTCTAATGATATTTATTTCTATGAATGTCATTCTAGAATAATAAGATTATGCATATATTATTGATTTTTATAGCACTACTAATATGTTTTGGGACAGCTAATCATAATTATATATATATATATATATATATATATATGATTTATGATTATGCAATAATGATGCTTGCAGCAATTATTGAACTTACAAGTACTAATGACTATTTAATATGAATAGTATATCTATGAATGTCCCTATTCTATAATCAATCAAATGCAAGGTTGAAGGGAGCAAGTTAGGAGGATGTTGTTTATGGGCCTCCCATGCTAAGTACGCCACTCCAAGGGTGAAATTGTCTTGGTCAGATGTTCCTGCCGCTTGGGGCCAAGGGGTGGGTTGTCTTGGTCGGACGCTTGTGCTCTTGGGCTTAGATGTGTTGAGTAGTTTACAAGCACCCCTTTCAAGATTCCCCTATCAAGCCAAACTATGATTGATTGTTAAAACGGATCCAAGGAGTCTCAATCATAAGGAGGATGGATGAGATAGCATGGTTAGGAAAAGCAGATACAAGTGTATCCACTAGGTACGCCACTTTGAGGGTGGAATTGTCGTGGTCGGACGTTCTTGCTGCTTGGGGCCAAGAGGTGGGTTGTCTTGGTCGGACGCTCGTGCTCATTGGGCTTAGATGGATAGCTTCAAGTGGACTTATCCTACTTCTCATCCAGGCCCTATTATGAATAAAAATTCCACTATGCATTATGGATATTGGTAGTCTAGATAGCCTTGAAATAGTTATGTTTATTATGTTTGATCATATGAAACATATTTCCAATATTATCTAACATGATTACAGGACCTAGACCAAGATTTATCTTGTTTAAAGCATTTGAGTGGTAAGTTATAACCCTAACTACATTAAGCTTGTGATTTTAGGGAAAAATGTATGTTACAGTCAACAATGAAATTGGAGTTGGACCAGTTAAGGTTTGAAGGAGTTTATTGCCATTTTGGAGTTTTTAGTCAATTTCCAGAAGTTTTATACACAGCAGCAAATGGGTATGTTTGTAATATTATTGTGAGATGATTTAGCCATCTGAGTATTGTTAAATCTATTATTATATTGCTGTCCACAACTCTGTGATATTCTGAAATTTATTTCCAGCTAATGGGTATTTCAAATATTTAATATATCCAATATTTATTCCATATGAGTATCATTGCAAATATTTCTGTTTGATTTGCATTCACCATTTTACCATCAAAACTCAAATTCAATATTCAAAGCACACAAAAAAATATATAGGGTGGTCATTACACACTTCATCCTTAAACTCCGGATTAAACCCATATGTCAACTTACATTACCTTGCGACTCAGATGTCAACTCCTTGTTTCAGCCATTCTAATGAATACAGATAAGGATGGCCCATGGTCTTCAACCCAAGCTCACCTTGCAACTTTGGGACATTAGGTTTGCTTGTCGGCATATAACAAACAATGCATCAATCCTCTTACCCTTGACTTGTATCTTGATGTGGAATAATTGAGTGAGTTCTTCATCTTGGTATAGGCAAAAATGATTCAGTTTGACATTGTTTGAGAGCAAGCAATCTTGGGAAGGGTGGACTGTCATGTCCCCATCCAAGTAGGAAACAAATCAAAGTAATTGATCAAGACTGCAGCACCTAATGGGCAGCAATTTAATAAAGGGGGTCATTCTAACAAGGGCGGCGATCCCTTGGAATTAAAGATATTTAATTAAAATTAAATTAGAGGTTTCAAACCAACAGTTAAGGGAATAGTTGTGACTCTTCCAAAAAGGCAGTAATAATGAAGAGGTGTGACTCCCAAGAAATTGAAGATATAAGAGGGAGAGTTTTTCATTTGAGAAGGACATCCATAACATCATTCAATAATGCAATGGAGAATAGAACCTTATGTGACTTTGCAAGTAAATTAAATTGTGTTCTCAAAAGTAGTGATGACGTGAAAAAGGATGTGACTCCTAATGTGAAAGGTTGTGACTCTTCCAAATATGAAAGGTTGTGACTCCCTCAATATTAAGATATAAAAGGGAGATTATTTCCTTGTGGAGAAAACATCCATTGGTAATGAATCAATCAATAAATTTGGAAATAAATTATTATTCTCAAAAGGTAGCAATGAAGGGTGATGACTCATTTATTATGAAGGGTGGTGACTCATTTATTGTAAAGGGTGGTGACTCCTTCAAGAAATGGATAAAAAGGGCAAATCAGTTCATCAACATTCAATCAAGCAATCATCACTCATCTATCCATCAAGAAGTCAAGCAATCATCACTCCTCTATCCATCAAGAAATCAAGCAATCATAATTCGTCTATCCATCAAGAAAGCCATCAATCATCACTCATCTATCCAGAAATCAAAGGATTAAATCAATTCATAATTCAATCAGCAAGTCATTCTAGCATCAAATCATTCAATCATCAAAACATTCAATCACCAATTCATTCGAGTATAAAATCATTCAAGTGTCATTCAAACATTAACTTGCCAATCCATAAATATCAATCAACTCACAATCAATGCAACATATCAATCAAGCAAGAAATAAGAGAAATAAGAATAAGAAATATAAGACATCTCTTGGAAAAAGTGATTGAGAACAGCCATTGATAATATTCTGAAATAAATTGGTGACAGCCAATTAAGACTAAAATTATCATTCCATCAAGAGGTATTTATTTAGAAATATGCTAGCAAATTCCTTTAGCAATCTATTTTGAATTTATAGAAGTGTTTTGCAAATAGGCAGATTGATCAACCTTCTGAGTCACAAGATGCTGAAAGGCTAGGAATTCTTAATATCAAGCACCACCCGAGATGGATGAATCGGAGGTTCTACCATACTCGTGAAGAGGACAACATTCATACATCTTATCAAGCACGCCACCCTGAGATGGATGAATTGGAGGTTCTGCCATAATCATGGGCTGGGAGGCTTAAATGGTGCTCTTGGGCTTGATCGAGGAGGACAGCCAACCTCCAAGGCGAACTAAGGGATGGAACAGATCTGGAATCATTCCATGCTCTCGCATAACAAGGGCCACCACCCTTGAGATTACAGTTTGCAAGCATTTCCAGTGAATTCCTAATATGATTGGCTATAGGAATATGCCTTGGAATAATTATTAATGATGTTAAGATGTTTTGAATTCAAGTATTAATGATGCTATGAACTATAGATCTAAATATTATGATGTTCTAGCTATAATGTATTGCTTTCAATATTATAATATTTTATGTAATAATTTGAATATAACAGTAAAGTTGATAGTTATTATTACTAATATTAGTTTTTAGTGATTATTATTGTTTTGCAGGCCTAAAATTAGGAATTTCCCAAAAGGGTACATTACATGCCTTGACCTCCTATTGAAGGATCTTGGCAAGTTTCTATGGATCAAAGCATATATGGAGCATGCTAAAAATATTTGTAAATACATATATTATCATATTTGGGTCCTCAACCTAATGAGAAAATTCATGAACAAAGAGTTTGATTATCCTAGAATAACCTATTTTGCAACCAATTCTATAACATTGTAATTCTTGCTTTAGTCAAAAGCCGCTTTGAGGTGCATGTTTGTTAGTGAGGAGTAATTTACATCATCATATACTAAGACCAATGTAGGGATTGACATGGTCGATTAGATTTTACATGAGCACAATTTATGGCTTTCGGCCAAGGAGATCGTAGAGGTAAATTTCCATTATTTTTTGTTCATTTTTGTTTGTATTTCATTTCATTTTTGTTCATTTGTTCACTTATGTTAATGTTACACAATAATTACAATTCACAAAGCCTTTAGTTATTTTCCTATGAATTATTAATGGGGAGAAGCTCGCAATAGGTTACATATATAGAGGTATGTATAGGAAAAAGGAGGCTATTTGATTCATTTATGCTAGAGTTGAGGATAAGTATCATCCCATATGTGACAACATTGATCGACGATGGCACCTTCAGCTTCACAAGCCCTTACATGCAACTACCTATTTCCTCAATCTGGCATTCCAATTCCACCCAAATTTCAAGGTTGACGAGGAGGTCCTAAGTCGGCTCTATACAATCATAGAGCGGATGGCACCTGATCCTTAGGTTGAAGCACAGATAATCACTAAGATTGAGATCTTCAAAATTGCACAAGAGATATGCAAGACAACTCGAACGACATTGCAGCCACATCAAAATCTATTAAAAGCATAATCAAGTTTAAAAATTAAAACTTTTCCTTTTTTTACATTAATATTGAAACTCAAAACTAGACAATGCGATTGATTTTTTCTACTTCTCATTTCCCATGGATGGTGGGAAAGGTTTGGTGCTAAAGTGTCTTCAAAGGATTACAATTTGTGTCTAAGCCAGCCATACAATGCTTCAAGATGTGAGTGCAATTGGAGTATGTTTAAACACATACACTCCAAGAAGCACAAGAAGTTGTTAGTGCAAAGGTTGAATGATCTTGTTTATGTTTATTACAAACTTCACCTCTATCACAAACAAATCTTGGGCACCAACTTATCTACCATCTCTATAGAGG
>VDFB02339461.1:0-28284 GCA_007258455.2 Sequoia sempervirens | reverse complement strand
AGGAAAATCGCTATTTTAGAAATTTCTCTCGAATAGTAAAGTTTTCCGGTTTTTCCTTCGGTTTCTTTTGAACGCGATAATCGCAAAATTTTCTAAAATAGAAGTTGGTCCGACAGTGGTCCGAATCGATTTTGATTGGCTCAAAATGTGTCCGTATCAGGCTGGTACACTCAGAATCTTAAAATAATCAGTTTTGCCCTACTGGGTCTATTCAGCTTTTTCAGAAGCATATCTGGAGTTCCGAGGTCATCAATGTAGGTCATCTGACTACCAGGCGTCAATGTTAGCATTCAAACTTCCGGCAGAAGGTAAAATGATGAACATGCACGAGGATTGAGGAAGGAAAGTTGAAAAGTCATGAAAATTTTCTAAGTCTGCTGAATTTGGGCGCCCCTGTTGAAGAAAGGCGCCCACCTTTTTAGGCCACCAGATGAGTGAATTAGGGTTTGGATCCCCAATAGAAGTTGTTCAGTGTTCAGTCAGCTTCGCGATGGATATCCCCGTCAGAGCATCCGACGATCCAGTCTCCAGCAAATTCAAGTCAAAGTGGAGGTATAAAATGAAGATCTGAAACTTGAAGAAGATTGAATTGAGAATTTTTCTAAGTCTGGAGAAACTGGGCGCCCTAAGAAGAGAAAGGCGCCCAACTTTTCAAGGGTGCAAACAGAGGAATTTGCAGTCGAAGTTACAACGGGATGCCTTCAGAATTCAACTGGCTTTGCAGTGAGCTATTCAGCACGACAAACGGAGCTCACAGTCATCAGATTCAAAAGGCTGAACAGAGGGTCCGATGAGAGTTGAAAAGAGAAATCCAAAAGCAAAAGTGAAAAAGTCAAAAAAAAAAAAAACTAAGTGTTGGTAGACTGGGCGCCCCCAGTCAAGATAGGCGCCCAACCTTTTGAAGGGTAAAAATTCACTTTTTGACCAACGTGTCTCCAGAGGACCCCTCTTCATTCTCCGTCCGCTTCGCGATGAGCACAGCCATTCAGCAATCCGACGCCCGGAGCTCAAGATTTAATAAGATCATCTGTGGTAGAGAGGTTAATGAAGAACTTGGAAATTAGAAAAATGGCTAACACTGAAGAAACTGGGCGCCCCTAAAAGGAAAAGCCTCCCGTGAATTCGGAGGTCGAAATCAAGTTTTTAGCAGGAGGTGCCTCCAGAACGTCTTCTTCAGAATCAGTCCGGCTCCGCAGTGAACCACTCAGCTCGCCTGTCAGGTTGATCAGTCAACGAGAAATCAGTGGCGAAGTGGCGTGTTAAAATGGAGAAAAGTTGAAAAAGTGGAAATTTTGACGAAGTCTGGTGAAGTTGAGCGCCCCTCTTGGAGAAAGGCGCCCAAATTTCCATGCCTTAGAGATTTTTGAGATTTTCAAGATTTTCAAAATTTGAAAGAAGAGGAAGAGGATGGCGTCCAAACTGGAGATGAGATTTAGGGTTTTGAAATAAAAGCAGAAAAAAAAGCAAAACCTAAATCAAAACCTAAGTCTATTTAACACTTCTTTTCAATATATTTTTCATTATTTTTGCAGGTAGCATCCAGAGGAGAAAGTTGAAGCAGCAAGTTTGAAGAATTTTTGTGATTCAAGAATCCATAGTTGCTGGTTTTACATCAGATTTTTCAGACCAGCAAGCATAAACCCTTGTTCTTTCAAGCTTTTTGTTCCAGAAGATCAAGTTTTTCAAGCAGAAGGCCAAGGCTTTCAATTCTTCAGTCATCTGGGTCTTTTTGCCTCTATCTTCTGAAGAATTTTTCAAGAACTTCATCAAGTTGCAGCAAGTGCTTCTATCTTGCATGTCAATGAAAACCTCAGTGCATTCAAAATTCAACCATCTGGGTCCTTTCCAATCAATCTTCTGAAGAAAACCCATATCATAGCTTTTTTTCAAAAACCTAGGGTTAGCCGCTTTTTCAATCAAACGTCAGAGTTTTGCAAATCCAATCAACTGGGTCCATTTCTAACGATATTCTGAACAAAACCCAGATGCCAGCTTTTTCGGAAAAAATTGAAGAAATTAGGGTTTGCTGCTTTTTCAGTCAAAATTCAAGATTTTCAAAAACGGACGATCTAGGTTGTCTTGTATCGCCATTCTGAACAAAACCCATATCTAAAATTTCAAAATTCGGCCCATTAGCTAATAACAAAAATCAGCATTCTAAAATAGAAATTGTACGCGGCGACTTGTCCGAATCCAAGGCGAAGCCGCATACCATTCTTCAAGTTTTCTGAAATGGAGTACACTCCTTTGGTCGTTTTCAAGTCCGAATCAGCTCTCTTTCACAATTATATCAAAACAGTTGAGACAGACTTGCATCATGTCAAGCCGGTGTTCGATTTACATGCCTTGGAGAGAGCAAGCAACACTTCAATCAAGAACCTGGGTCATTCTGGACTCCTCGCAGCAGCGTCTATTCCTATATCAGTTCAGAGCCTTGAGTTCGTAATCGCTTGCATTAAGCATTACAACCCGGCTACTAGGGAGATCCAGTCAGCAGATGGTAGGTTGATTTGCAGTTTAAAGCCTGATATGGTTGAAAAGTGTTTTTCCATTCCCCCGTGGCCTGAAGGTGTAACTCTTTCGAGGGATGAATGTGAAAAGATGTGGAATATGCATAAAGACAAATACAGCAAGAAGATTGCCCAGAGATGGATGAAAGAAAAACATAAGACATTGCCCAAGAATGTCGGACGAGGGGAGTTCAAGGACGAGGTTGCCATCATCATCACTTTGCTCAACAGGGTCACTGGTTCCGAGGATGCCACCAAGTTCCAACCTTGGATGTTTTATGCCATACCTCACATTATGAAGAAAACTGAGTTTTATGACTGACCTACTTTGATTAGTGATTGCCTACATCAGCAAATAACAGAATATTTTTAGTTTCATGTATTCCACATGGTGTCATATCTAGTCTACTTGGTGGCCTATCAAGGTCAATTCAGAGGATTGAACATCGAGGGATCTTTGAGCGTTCAACACATATATAATTATTATCCTCAGCTGGAGTTCACAAAGTCGTTGCACCACTACAAAAGGGTGAACGAGGCATTCTTGATGTACACGGTGCGTGACTTAGACAATGAATTGCACGTCCGCATATCTTCAGTTGCTAGGGCAGCAATGGCGGAATGGGCAGATTGGTTTATACAGTTTCCTACCTTTACCTATCTCAGGGTTTATGGTTATTCAGGTGCCCCGCTCATGTTGCCAAGGTATCCGTCAGATGAGGTTATCTTCATGGAATTCTTGAGGCAAGCTCACGGTGTCCACACAGTCTTGAGAAATAGAAAGAAACCCTCTCTTCACTTTCCATTAGGGTTGGGTATTTATACATGCAGGACTGCTGCAGATGCCAGGACAATTGGAGAAGAATTAGATAAATTTGGTCTCAAATCCTACAGTGAGAGGCGGTCATTTGATCCTCATGGTGTCTATGCTGGCCGATTGGAGAAGAATTACAATCACATACCCGCACTTGAAGATTTTTGGGCTAACTGTGCAGATGAGTTTGAAGTGCGAAGGCGTAACTACAGCAGGTTAACTCTCCATTAGATGAAAGATTGCTTAAATGAAGATATAGAAGGGCTCTCTGATGATGATGAAGATGTTCTTCTACCAATGTACACTCAGAAAAGAATCGAGGATCAGCCTCTTCCACAAGTTAATTGGGCAAACAAGGAATCTCTTTCAGTTGAAGACAGAACAAGACAAGTCATTGAGTATAGTAAGGTTTTCTTAGTTCTCAAAAGGAAGAACTCTATTCCAGTAGCAGAGCCGCCAAGGATAATTCCCTCTTCTTCTACAACACAGTCAAAAGGAAAGGGTAAAAGTCAGTCTCAAGATGGCGTCAAAGGATGTAGATCAAATAAAAATGTAAAGAGAAGGTTGGATTTCTCAGGCATAGTTATACAGGAACAGCCTACAGTTGATTCAGAAGTTCCTCTTGACGAGCCCATACCTCAGAATGAAGCAGAGGAGCCACCTTCAACACATGTTCCTGTACCTTTGACGGGTTCGTCACCAATTCATATTGATCTTGATATCGAAGATGATGAAGAGATCGCAGCAGTACCTCCTGAGGAAGTTAGTAAAGATACTACGGTGTCTTGGCTTGAGAACTCCTTAGGAAGGGTTAGGAGAAGGCCTTCATATCAAGTGAGTGTTGATGATCTCGATAATATTTATCATGAACCTCCTAAGAAGAAGGCAAAGAAGCAAGTTCACTTTGATAGGAATCCTGATAACGAGATTGTCGTAGAGACTGCTGTGCCTCCAAAAGATAAGAATAGAGATGAGGTGAACATGGATGATTTTGTAATGGTCAAGGCTAATCTTGGTAGAAATACCAGACATGCAGATTTGAGTCTCTTCAAAGTTGTATCCGAAAACCTACATGAAAGAGTGCTTAAAGATGGAGAAGACAAGGCAGCCCTCAAGGCTGAAAATCAGTAGCTTAGGCTTTTCATCTCTAACCTTGTTCGTGGTTCTTCACAAGCAACCCAGTTGCTGCCCCAGGTCTTAGAGACACCAGCTGATCACCATCAGTTAAGACAACTGGTCATATGTGGGAAAGAAACTCAGGAATGGATTGAGAGCTTCATTGTCAGAGGAAAGGAGATCTTGGCTCGGATGTTCCAGTTGAGAGAGAATGCTCATAAACTTCGTCAAAGCATCCAAGGATTTGAACAAACATGGGCTGAAGTAAAACCTAGGCATGAGATTATCATTGCTGATTTAGACACAACCTACGGTTCAGCAGTTTCAAAGGAGCACAAAAGACAGATCCTTGCATGGAGAGAACGTCATGTTTTCAAAGTTAAAACCTATGAGAGAATATCTGAAGAATTCATCGCCTACAGACAAAGGGTGGTTGAAGCTCTCCTTTTCATCAGTGAATTTGTCATAGAGATCCCCTCTCAGTACAGTCTTGAAGATGGTTCTTACGTCGGGCTTGAGGAGCTGCAAAATCAGTTCCAAAATGTTATTCATAGTTGCAGCCCAGTTGGCGGAAGGATAGGTCATATTTCAGTGATGTCAGCAAAGTTCAATAAAGCGGCCAATGAGGTTGAAGATTTCCTGAGATCTATTGAAGATGTTGAAGATATTCTTGAAAAGTGGTGTTTTGCTGTTGATGGCATAGATGCACCGAACCGGGACACAATCTCAAACTTCCTAGCGGATGTGATTGAGTTTTAAAGCAGCTTTCTTCTAGAAGCTTTCTTTCCCGCTTTCTTTCTATTCTTGGAATAATGCTTATCCATTCTTTGAGGATAGAAAGAAGATAAGATGTAATAGTTGGCATTTCCGCTTTTTCTGCTTTTTAGGGTTTTATCTTTCTAGATTTAGTAATAAAGCTTGCTTGCTGAGCAAGCCCTAGATTGTGAAAGCAAGGAGATTTTAGGGTTCCCTACTCCTCTGCTTCTCTATAAATAAGAGCCTTTGCTCATTAGTTTCTTTTAACGGTTATTGCCATAGCAAATTGCGAGCCTGAATTGCAGCAAGTTGTTATTCAAAGGTCGTACCACTCTTTGTGTTGAAATCCAAGCTATTGTGTTAGAAGTAAATTCAAGTATCTCAGATTGCAGCAAGTTGTTGGTCTACTACCATTTGTGTTGTGATAAGCAAATTGTTGAGCTCTTTAGCCAACAAGGAGTTAGTAGTGAGATTGCTGTTTTCATTGTGTTAAGAATAAGTTTGCAAGCCTCCTTAGCTGCAATTTCTTGTTCAAGGAATGTTAGAAGGGAGTTTTGTTTCAGAGATTTGAGTAATAAAATCATGAGCCTCTTTTGCCTTGGTCGAAAATCTCAGATTTCCGTTATCTATGTTATGCTTTCATGATCTTTATTTCAGCTTACAGTGAAGTGTGTAGGTGTTTGTTGGGAGAGAGATTATTAAAGTATTTTTGTCAGAGAATCTACCTTGTTAATTTCTAACTTCTCTTGCTCTGCTATTACTTGAGAGGTTAGGAACGTCTTTAGTTTAAGTTAGTCATAGTTGAACTTCTTATCAGAAAATCTCAGCTGCGGCGTTTGTGTTTAAAAAACCTTGTGCTCTAAGCTGATCCAAAAAGATAGACAACTTAGTTTTAGTTTTCTTTCTTTCAAACATCATCAGCAAGAGGGAGCTTCCCCTCCTAATTTGAAGAGCAGTTTATCTGTGCATAGCTGTCCATTTTCAAATCCGCATTCCAGAGGTGTGAATTTAAACGCCAACACATATAATCCATTGGTTGCTAATAACCATTTGACTCATTGTATCTTTCACCTTCACAAGTCGTCTCAGAACAATTGTGTGAGATGCAAACCGGGTTTCGGCAACCTAAGAACATGTTAATAGTAAGTTAATAACACATTTAAAATATGTAAATAATGCAAAAAATTATTTTATTCAATTATGTAAAACATGACATAAATGATAAATGAAACTAAATAAATTAAATTTTAAAATTTACCTTCAACAATTCCAATGTTGAAAAAGTTCTGAAAATTGCTTGTGACATATGGTGGTTTGTCACAAACATCTAGATCTCCTCAGACTCTTGGTATATTTCTTTCACCCACTCTATTTGGGTGCCAATTGCTTGCATCACCAAATTGAGGGAGTGTACGGTGCATGGTGTCCAAAAGATGTGCTCATATCTGGCCTCTACCAAAGCACCTGCAGCCCTGCAAACTTTTGCATTGTCCGTAATTACTTGGACAACATTTTCACTACCCACCATCTCTATGGAGTCAATGAGAATCCTGGAAATGAACACTGCATCTTTCACTTCCCCTTCACAGTCAACCGCCCTCAAAAACATTGCCCCTTTGGGGGACACTGCAATAACATTAATCAATGGACGGTTTTTGCAATCTTTCCATCCATCGGAAACAATAGATACACCTGTTTCAACCCAAGAATCGCTAATTGGTTTTAGTTGGGCCTCTACATATTTATTCTCTTTTTGCAATAAGGTGGTAGGCACCTTTTCATACCCAGAACTTGTGAAATCAGGAGGTGCACTATTTATTGCTGACACAATGTCCTTCCAATATGGTGATCTCACCAAGTTGAATGGAAGACCATTGGCATAGAGGCAACATGCAATTTTTTCTTCAGCAATATCTCTTGCCTCCATTTTAAATGCCTTCTCTAATGGACCTCTCTTGCGGGTGGTGGTTTCTGGTTCTTCATCTTCTTCTTCCATAGAGGGTATAGACAAGAAGGGATGTCTAGAGGGCCTAACTATCTGATGAGTGGGTAATGTTGTTTTTTTCTTTCTGGAACTATAACTAGTTTGTTTTCCTCTTGCAATGGAATTGTCAGCATCTTCTTGTTCTTTTATAAATGCTGCTATTTGTACAGCAGAAAACCCCTTCTTATCTGGGCCCACACACATATTAATCCCTTTACCACCAGGGCCCATAAAATGAAGTATCACTCGGTAGTAGGAGCTATTATATTGTACATTGCAAAAATTACACTTCCAAACAAACCCCCCACCTCCAGGAATTTGTGAAATTCGTGTGGTATGTCTCCATAAAGGAGATCCTTTATCAATTTTGAACTTTTGGCTTCCATCCCCACCCACTGAACTTTGACTACTGGCCATTGTTACAATCTCTAAAAAAAATGAAAAAAATATATATATTTGAAAAACTTATTCACAAACTTGAAAAAATTCATCAAAAACTAAGAAACTTAAAAAAATTCATCAAAAAATTGAAGAATAGGGTTTAAATGCATACCTTGAACACTTAAATCTCCTTTGTAGAAGCTATTTGCCACTCCACAATCGATCTCCTTCAAATGCAATCAATTCCCTTCAAAATGCTAAGATGGACACAAAATATGGAGAGAGCAAAATGAGAGGTAAAAATGAAATGTTTTATGTAGAAACCCTAGTTTCCCTCTATTCTGAATCTGATGGTTTTGTTCGTCTGTTCTGAAGATTTTAGGTTTTCAACCGTTTTTGGGTTTTTTTGGCAATAAATGAAATATGGCAATTTTTGCAATAATTGAAAGATAAATTCAATAAAAATTAAATAGCTCTGAAATAGATAGAATATGGATGCCAGTATCTTTATTTGATCTTCTCTATAGATTTACAAAATACCCAGATACATGCAATGGATAAAACAATGAAATTTCAATATTTAAGGAACCTGATTTCAGCCGCCATAAATGATGATGAAAAGGTACGGCTGCAATAAATGTTCACTATTCCTCCTGTCTGGCGATCTCTCTGGCCTCTGGAACCCCCAACGCCTTAGTTGATGCAACTGAAGATCACAAACAAAGGGCGTTTCTCTTGATCTGGTAAGTACGGCTCATGGACAGATTGTACGGCCCTGCAGCAAGGTACGGCCTGACAGAACAGCAATGAATGATGTACGGCCTTCACCAAAACCAATGTATAATCCCTCCTGGATATGGTGCGCTTTGATAGGTAATGTCAGAAGATGAAAGCTGAAGATGTTTTGTTCTGGAGAACAAAAAATATAGCTTCCTTCAATAGTACGGCCAAGTACAGCAGTACGGCCTCTTTAAAACAGCAGCAATAAATATGAGATGCGTCCTTCTGCCTTCACTGCCTAATCTCTGAGATATGGTGCACCTCTGGAAATAGATTGAATGACTTCTGAATGCAAGAGTACTCTGAAACCCTCTGTAAATAAATATCCTCTGAAGCTCTGTAATTTCTTCTAGATGAAGAAATCCCACGACTGCAGTAAATCGGGTGATATCTCACACCCTCTGAACTGATTCAATGGAGATGGCTCGTTCTCCAACGAATATCGAACTCAAACCCTAAGGTCTTCATCCTCTGGAAAGACTGGCAAATTTCAATCTTATCAAATGTGTCATAATGGCTCAAAACCAATGCAAAAACCCTTCTTGCCGGGGTGCGCGATTTCTTTAAGAATAGGGTTTTAATTAAAAATTCACATTTTAATCTTTAATAACACCCATAGTCTCGCGGAAATATTTAATTATAATTACACTGCCAACCGCCCTTCTCGATGATGGGCGACCCCTGCTGTAATCAATACTTAAGTTATAATTTTAAATTATAACTTTATATTATAAATTATTAAATAATTAATATTTAATCAATAATACAATTAAATATTAATATTTTCCTCAAGTACTCATCTCTGGACACCGATCCGGCCTCGATGCATCAACTCTAAGTGATTCCTGGATGCCGCCAAAGCCATATTAGTTAAAAAATAGCAAAGGTCCCACATCGCTGAACTCGCTAAAATAGCAATTTAAAAAGTCTCCTGATCAAGCCTAAACGAAAAGCCACAATTGATCAAAACCGCCAACTGATACCGAGTTAAAGTTCAAACGACTTCCTCTAACCATCACAAATTTCTACGAGAACTTGCATGATAAAGCCAATCTCACTTATCATCGATGCTCGCCAAAAATGGGGACATGACATTTTAGTGTTGAAAGGCCTCATATTGGGTCGTTTTAGGGTTTTGAGGCAAAATAGAAATTAAAAAATTGTTTTTTTTTCACTTTTGGGCCCACTTTTTAAGTGCTGGGCCGTGGGTTCTCAGGGGTTCGCCCGGGTACGCGGCTGGTACCCCCGGGTCCGCGTACCCACGGGCATGGTACTCGCTGGGTATGCACCCTGTGCGTACCCAGCGCGTACCCACAAGCGAACCCGTACCGGGTTCGAGGCCTGTGGGTACGAATCCGGTAACCTAGCTTTTTAACTGTTTTAACAAGACTTTTACTCATTTCTACAAAATGTCTAAGTGTAACAAAAATTTTAATTTTGGGGTACAACAAACTATCTTGCAAGCTCCATTAGAATGATTTTATCAGTTGGATACCTTGGTAACATGTATGGCTGATCTTCAAAACAGCCAACTCTCATGTAGGTAAAAGTAGGAAACTGAAGAAAAAGACAACCATATTCATTGACTTTTTTCCAAGCAACATCTGATACTCTGTTCTTTTGCAAGGTTTTGTCAAATAGGCACATGAAGTGACCAAAGAATGCGTCTTGGACTCTTCTGTAATGAATCCTGCTGGGAATCAAAGGCAGCTGATCATAGTATTCCCAAACTGGGACAAGAGATCTATCTCCAACGGTAGAAAGGCCTGGAAATTGCCTCAATGAGGCTGCTATGTAAACCAGATAGGAATTCATATAAAATGTAAACGTGGTAGGAACTTGTGCAAGCTACTCACATAAACTATCACTAATTATTTCACCCCAAAAGATTGGCTATTGTGCCTTCCTAATCACCACTATGAATTTGTACATCCACTTTTCAAAGACATTGGAGAATTTCAACCCCATAATTCTGCTCAAGAGAGTGATTATATCATTGATCTCTTCTTTGAAGTCAGATCGATACAGCTTGGGCAACCGAAACACACAATTTCGACGCTTCAGAAGCCATTTAGTATTGATGTGTTGTTTACAATCTTCTTTCTTCTGTTCATAATGATCTAGAGCACTCTTTACTGAAATATCTGAATACATGGGTGAGTCTGGAACTTTGAAAATCCTATGAATGGTTTCTGGATGTAATGTCCCCGTTTTTAGCATTGCTCCTTTCAGTGATTGATGGCCTTTTCCTGGTGTGTTGTTGGCTAATCAGAGACAGAATTAGGGTTTTCGGCTGCTTGGTGAGTTCTCTTGAAGATTCAGGGTTTTGTTTGTTGGAGTTTGGGTGTTCGGATTCTGGATTCCTTCTGGGTTTTCAGAGAGCTTCGCAATGGTGGCGCATGCATTACATTCCAAGCAACTTTTCGAATTTACTATTTTTAGTAAATCCTATTTTTGGCAGTGGTCCAGTCAGCACCAGCTCGGTCAACGTTCCTCTTCTGGCAGTTCATTGGGTAATTCTGAATTTTGGCATAAGGGGTTCATTTTGGAGGAATAAGTATTTTAATGACAATAATGTTTTATTTTATAAAATAACCCCTTGTCCTAGTATTATGACTTTAAGTTGTTTTAAAGAAGGGGAACTTGAGGGGTATTGTCTCATGAAGGAAATATTTTATATTTCTAAAGTCAAAAAATATTACTTGGAGAAAAGGACGCCTTTTTATGAAGGAAAAGATTTTAAAATAAAGTTAAATTAAACCTTGAGAAAGGGGGCGCCCAAATTGGAGGGAAAAGAAGACAGCTTAAATTTGAAAGTTAGGGTTTCTAGAAGCTTCTGGAAAGTCATCACAAGTTTATAAAAGGAGGTCTTGGTCTTCATTTTCAGCATCTGATATCTTGAGTATTGTTATGCTGCCGAAATGGTTGCTGGATTGCTTCGAGGAATGAATGCCTCCTAGCTTGGGCTCGACTTCGTGCTTGAGAGATAGCACCTAGTAGAGAGGTTTTCTTGTTTTGAGTGAATTTGTAGTGAGGTTTTGCATTGTTTTGATGATCTTGCATTTTGTAGTTGAGTACTTGCATTTCTGTCACATTTTGGATGTTGCTGAATATCATAGCTGATTCAAAGTTTCATTCATATATCAAAAATAAAAAAAGATATTGTTCTGGGTGTTGGTCATATCATCTTCTCTACTTGGGGCGACCCTTCTTGCAAATTTGTGGGAATTTTAATGAAGTTTCTGATTTTATAAAGCAAATTCGTCATTTCTTGAAAGCCCTACATTCTGGAGTGCTTTGGAATCCGTGCCATTAATTAATAGCCACTTTTAGCTGCCCTTTCTCATTACTAAACTAGGCGCCATCATTTTGAGGGTCTATTGCATCAGATTTGAAGTCATTTGGGTCAGTTTTGAGTGAGTTGTGAGCATTTTAGTGGATTCTAGGGTTGCTGGTTATGCATTTCAAGTTGCTGTTCTGTCATATCAGATTTTGGAAAGTGCATTTTTGGTGAAGGTTTGGTGTTAGGAAGTCTTACTAAGCTTGGTGGAGGTCACATTTTCTATTGCAGCAATTGTAGAGCTTCTAATCCTTGTTCTTGCAGGCATTCTCTATATTATTGTAAGCTGAACAGTAGTACTGTCAGCATTTCTCTCAACCTTGCTTATCATGTTTGTAATTGCCCACTGAATAAGTGGAAGAGGCTGGCTTGCCGCCTATTTACTTTGATTTGCATTGTAATATCATACATCTCCGCCCTATGGTAGCTCCATTCCCACTCTGGGTTTGAAAGCACATTCTGGGTGTTGAGTTTATTTGAAGTTGCATTTGTATTTCTTTCAATCTCCACCATATGGTCGCCTCATTCCATCCTGGTTTGGGTAGCACATACTTGGTGTTGAGTTACTTTCAGTTGCAGTTCTGATTTTTTGTACTGACGATCCTCTTGCCATATGACAGCCTCTCTCTTGTTGAGATTGAGTGCGCATTCTTGGC
Source organism: Sequoia sempervirens (assembly GCA_007258455.2). NCBI lineage: Eukaryota > Viridiplantae > Streptophyta > Pinopsida > Cupressales > Cupressaceae > Sequoia > Sequoia sempervirens. The sequence continues at coordinate 15,947 of VDFB02339461.1, read as the reverse complement.
AAAGAGTTATATTGTAACTGCTGGTTTGATTTATCTAACCCTAACGGGTGTGTTGCATTGCTGATTGTAATTCAAAAATCGAAAAAATTTGGTCCGGTTCATTACAGTGGTATCAGAGCCAAGATCCTGCCATCCTGTGCCCATCAGAGTTCGTTTGACAGAGAAAGATGACTACAGAGAAGTCTCTACTTGAGTTAATGCATGATCTGTATACACTATTGAAGGATCCTGAGTTAAGGTGTGGAATCAGAAAGATTTATGCTAAGTCTGAGAAGTCGGATTTGATTGGGGTTTCTAAAGAATGCCAGTTCAAGAGGAAATGTGAACACGAGGCTGACATACTCTACAGAGATTATCAGAGCATGACAGATGAGTTTAAGAACGGTGTTTCATTTGATACCTTTTTGGATTGTGTGGTGATTTATCACCCTGGAAAGCGGGCTATGGTCAACTACATCAAGAAAATGATTAAGGAGGAAGCAAAACATGCCATGGTTGCAGGTGCAATGAAGGAAGAAGAAGTTCCTATTTGTGGATTGCAGCCCACAAGTAAGCAGAGTGAAGAGAAAAATCAGTCAACTAGTGTTGAGGATGGCACAAGCGAGGTGCTCATTTTGCCTAAAAATGATAGGGCGTTGGATGAAGAAACCTTGACAGATGAGGAGTGGGCGGGAGAGCCCCATAATACTCCCCTTGACTTGCATGTGATAGCAAGTGATGTAGATCAGTTCGGTGAGAAGAATATAGCCGCAGACTTGAATCCTAATTTGGATTCATCTCATGAAGGTTTTGAGACTAAGGGCTTCACAGAAGATGTTGGTAGAACTATTGTATGGGATGAGTGCATTGATGAGGAGAATACTAGTGGTGTCCTTGAACCAGCTTTTGATCATTACCATAATGATATAATTGGTAAAGATGTCGTAGTGTTTATGCCTCCATTTGTTGAGGATGTGGTGATGGATAATTCTTTCTATGTTGCTGGCCAAAAAGCTCAAGAGTTTTCACAAGATGAAGTTATGACAAGTGATCAAGAAGACCTTTTTGGCATACATATGACTATTCATGATGAGATCAGAAAAATACCTATAGATGATGGGTTCATTGAAGATATAGATGATAAAATTTCCCAAACAGCTAGCACTAAAGATTCTTTACTTCATTATAGTGACAGTGTCAAGGGTGGTTTTGGGTTTGATCTTCAAACCAAGCCATTGAAGGGAGGTATGTATGAAGATATCAGTTTAAGTGAGTTGGGTGGTGACCTATTCAAAGAGTCAACCCTCCAAGAGAAGCACAAAGAGCACTTTCCTTTTGATCAAAACAATCAATCCTCTAGCACTTGGGATCCAGGAGTGAAGGCATTTAGTGATGACAAAGAAATTGTGTGGGATGAGTTTCCCTTTGATCCTGATGAAGTTCAAAATTCTGATTGCTTTGCAAGCTATGAGGGGGCTGCCATAAACTTTGATCATGAAGATAGTGAGGTGGAAGTGGAGCTTGAAGATCATATGGCTCTTGACGATGGAAAGTTTGATGGAGTTCCTAAACACAAATCCAATTTATTAATGCTTGAAGCTGGTTGTAAGCATTGGATTGAAGAATTTGTGGAGTCTAATTCTCTTTGTGATATTGAGCAATTTCAGCTAGTAGGTGGTGAAGGAAAGGAGTCTTGGAGCAGCTATGAGGGTAGCAAAGATGAAAAACAAAGTTCTGATTTTCAGTTGCAGCCTATCAGCAGTTCACCATCTATGCATGTTCATGAGTGGAAAGATCAATGCAAGGTATCTTTTGAAAAAGAAGTGCAAGCGCTATCCCTATTTGATCGCACACACAATTTGGTTGATGATCTCTATTGGAAGGCCCAATTTGAAGAGAGACAAAGTGGAGTTAAGAATGAAGTTGCTCTTCCTAAATTGCAACTAATCAAAGATTCCTTGGAGACCATGAAATCCGAGTACATAGGCTTGATTGAAGATAGAGATCATGCCGTTGAATCTGCAAAGAAGGCCTTCATTGTTTTCGAAGAAAGGGAGAGTATGGTTGATGAGCTCACTTTGGAGCTTAAATCAACAAAGGACAAGTTGAAAGAAACTCAGTTGGCTCTAAGAAAGGTTGAAGATCAGTTTGCAGATTTCAAACTTTTCAAGGAGCAAGAGGGTGCACGAAGAGCTGGAGAAATCAAGCAAGTAATTGATGAGATTGATAGTCTTCAAGAGGAGTTTGATCTTGAAGGTTTCACAAGAAAATCAAAGGTTGCATGTGCAGATTTGGAGCAGCAAGATGAAAGGAATGACTTTCAAGTTTATGACAATCCTCTTTTTCAAGAAGGTGATGAGAAAAGTTATGATAATCCTCTCTATGAAGTAGAGGATGAAATGGAGAATGAAACTGAGTTTGGTTTCCAGTGCTTGGATGCTTCGATATCACTCCATGAGGAAGTGCTACGTCTATTGATTAGTAATGAATGCATAAGTGGGTTTGAGGATGAAGTCTATACATGGGAAGTGTTGATTCGAGGAGATTTCAACATCTTCGACACCAAGGTGTTAACAAGGCAAGATTTGGTAGCTACTGGCAACTTCAGTACAGCAGCAAGAAGCGAAGATTTTAGTCTTGTTACTCATGAAGAAGGGAACAAAGAAGAACCAGAACATGGTGTTTGCATTCTTCTCAATCCATTCCTTGGGTTGAGTGATGCTAATCAATTTTGGGAGTTGGATTTGAAGTCATCTTATGTTTCGTGTTCCAATGTTGTTGAAGCTTTCATGGGTTGGTTTCAGAGGTTCATCAGCGGGGATGCCTATTTTATGAGTATGCACTTGGTTTTGACCAGCACTTGGGGTTGTGTTGAATTCTCTTCTCAAAGTGTTGAAAATCACTTTCGATTGGGTATCCATGCTTGGGATTCTCAACTTGGGTTGATGGAGTTTTTGGCTGGTGGAAAGAGGAACTTTTGGTGGGTTAGTGATCAAATTTTCAGACTTTTGGGTTTTGTTCTTCTCTTCACCAACCACTTGATGGCCCCATTTGTTCATCAACAAATGGACTGGAGAGAAATTTTGAGTATGGGTTGGAAAGATGAACAGTTGGTTACTCTTGACGTTGATCCTTGGGCAAGACAATGGCAGATTTTGGGACATGAGCTTGCTGGTTGGAGGCAGACCAGCCATCTTACTTGTGGAGTTACTCTCGTTCGAAAGAGTTTGTCCTTCATCACTTGCCAAAAGGGTGGTAGTTTTCAGTTGGGGATTGCTCTAGTATGTTTTCCTGCCATTTTTGAGAGATTAACTTGCAACTCTATGCTCATCTCATACACTCACACTTGGGCATTTCTTTGGCGCTGCTGTTTTTTCTTGTGTGAAGTACTAAAATTAGATTGCACTTCGCTGACTTCAGCCTTGAATAGCAAATATTATTTGTTCCTTCACACTTATCCTATTCTCGGAGTTCATCTTATGAATGTTTGTGGTGTTAACTTTGAGAGTTTTCTCTCATTGATGGTTCGGGACAGCGAACTACAACTTGTTTTGATTCATCATTCAGAGACTCATGAGGTTGGAACTATAAGAGTTTTTTGTATTCTTCTTGGTGGTGTCAGTATAATTCAGTTGGTGCATAGTAGCTCCATGAGGAGACGTGAGTATGAGTTGGTTGAGCTCTTGCAAAGGATTGATTTCCTCTTTGCAAGGAGATTTGAAGATGACACTTTTATCATCAGGGCTTCGTTTGTTACCATGTGGAGGTATGTTGAGGAGTTTGATTTTGAGATGAGCAGCCTATCCTTCTTGCCTAGAATTGTGGTTGACAGTGGTATGATTGTTACTGTTGACTTTGGGCCTCTTGGACACGAGACGTCGCATGAAGCTGGTCTCAGTCCTTTAAGATCTTTCAGTTTGAGTATCATGGATAGTAACACTTTGGGGTTACAAGGAAGGTTAGTGCAGCATTGGCATGATGTTTTCATGAATGTGATCAGAGTGGTGCAGCATCGGCATGGTGGGACCTTCCTGAGATGGGTTTGGGAACCTGGGATTATACTTGTTTTGGTATGGATCAGTCTTAAGTTTTATGGAGTTATGGTGGTATTGCTTGAGGACAAGCAATTTTGGGAAGGGCGGATTGTAATGTCCCCGTTTTTAGCATTGCTCCTTTTAGTGATTGATGGCCTTTTCCTGGTGTGTTGTTGGCTAATCAGAGACAGAATTAGGGTTTTCGGCTGCTTGGTGAGTTCTCTTGAAGATTCAGGGTTTTGTTTGTTGGAGTTTGGGTGTTCGGATTCTGGATTCCTTCTGGGTTTTCAGAGAGCTTCGCAATGGTGGCGCATGCATTACATTCCAAGCAACTTTTCGAATTTACTATTTTTAGTAAATCCTATTTTTGGCAGTGGTCCAGTCAGCACCAGCTCGGTCAACGTTCCTCTTCTGGCAGTTCATTGGGTAATTCTGAATTTTGGCATAAGGGGTTCATTTTGGAGGAATAAGTATTTTAATGACAATAATGTTTTATTTTATAAAATAACCCCTTGTCCTAGTATTATGACTTTAAGTTGTTTTAAAGAAGGGGACCTTGAGGGGTATTGTCTCATGAAGGAAATATTTTATATTTCTAAAGTCAAAAAATATTACTTGGAGAAAAGGACGCCTTTTATGAAGGAAAATATTTTAAAATAAAGTTAAATTAAACCTTGAGAAAGGGGGCGCCCAAATTGGAGGGAAAAGAAGACAGCTTAAATTTGAAAGTTAGGGTTTCTAGAAGCTTCTGGAAAGTCATCACAAGTTTATAAAAGGAGGTCTTGGTCTTCATTTTCAGCATCTGATATCTTGAGTATTGTTATGCTGCCGAAATGGTTGCTGGATTGCTTCGAGGAATGAATGCCTCCTAGCTTGGGCTCGACTTCGTGCTTGAGAGATAGCACCTAGTAGAGAGGTTTTGCTTGTTTTGAGTGAATTTGTAGTGAGGTTTTGCATTGTTTTGATGATCTTGCATTTTGTAGTTGAGTACTTGCATTTCTGTCACATTTTGGATGTTGCTGAATATCATAGCTGATTCAAAGTTTCATTCATATATCAAAAATAAAAAAAGATATTGTTCTGGGTGTTGGTCATATCATCTTCTCTACTTGGGGCGACCCTTCTTGCAAATTTGTGGGAATTTTAATGAAGTTTCTGATTTTATAAAGCAAATTCGTCATTTCTTGAAAGCCCTACATTCTGGAGTGCTTTGGAATCCGTGCCATTAATTAATAGCCACTTTTAGCTGCCCTTTCTCATTACTAAACTAGGCGCCATCATTTTGAGGGTCTATTGCATCAGATTTGAAGTCATTTGGGTCAGTTTTGAGTGAGTTGTGAGCATTTTAGTGGATTCTAGGGTTGCTGGTTATGCATTTCAAGTTGCTGTTCTGTCATATCAGATTTTGGAAAGTGCATTTTTGGTGAAGGTTTGGTGTTAGGAAGTCTTACTAAGCTTGGTGGAGGTCACATTTTCTATTGCAGCAATTGAAGAGCTTCTAATCCTTGTTCTTGCAGGCATTCTCTATATTATTGTAAGCTGAACAGTAGTACTGTCAGCATTTCTCTCAACCTTGCTTATCATGTTTGTAATTGCCCACTGAATAAGTGGAAGAGGCTGGCTTGCCGCCTATTTACTTTGATTTGCATTGTAATATCGTACATCTCCGCCCTATGGTAGCTCCATTCCCACTCCGGGTTTGAAAGCACATTCTGGGTGTTGAGTTTATTTGAAGTTGCATTTGTATTTCTTTCAATCTCCACCATATGGTCGTCTCATTCCATTCTGGTTTGGGTAGCACATACTTGGTGTTGAGTTACTTTCAGTTGCAGTTCTGATTTTTTGTACTGACGATCCTCTTGCCATATGACAGCCTCTCTCATGTTGAGATTGAGTGCGCATTTTTGGCAAAGAGTTATATTGTAACTGCTGGTTTGATTTATCTAACCCTAACGGGTGTGTTGCATTGCTGATTGTAATTCAAAAATCGAAAAAATTTGGTCCGGTTCATTACACTGGATCAAGCCTAATAACCACATTCCCATCATCATCTTTAATGGTTCTGGATTCTCTGTCAAAGTGAGCGGCGCACGCAAGGACGAACTCTGGCTCTAGGGCAGCAACAAGAAAAGAGGAAACCAAATGAATATGACTTCTCAGCAGCAACTGAATATGATGAGAAGTTGATTCCTTAGCTCTCTTCAAAAACTCGGACATATCAACATGCCCAATCTCCGTGTCTCTGATTTCTTCAATGTTCGAGACAACATGAGACAGAGGAATCTCATTCTGATACTTGTCGTATTTGTACTTCATCTTTTTGTTCGGTGGAGAAGCAGGTTCCTCCATCATCGAACAAGAATCTGCAAGGCTGCGATGAAAGTTCCATAAGGTTAAGACATCATCAACGTTTACAGGCGTAGACATGGCGAAGGCTCAAACTCAGAATGGTGTTTTGATTGTTTGAGGGCAGAAAAATGAGTATTATAACTCATTTCGGGTTTTTGGAAACTGATTGCAAGTGAAAAGGACATGTGCTTTTCATGACGAATAAAAAAGTTAGATTGCAACTTTGAAAAGTACAAGTCACAACTTTCAACTTGTATTTGCAGTTGAGGGCAAAAAGTCTGATTTTCAGGCACTTAGAAGGCATTTCGGGATTTTGAAGGCCGGCTGCAAGTGAATAGTAGATTTCAGGATTTTGGGAAGTCATTGCAAGTAAAAGAGCATTTCGGGATTTTGGAAAGCTTTTGCAAGTAACTTTTCATAACTTTTTAACTTGTATTCTATATTGAAATTTCCAACTTGCAATGGATGGTCAAAAACCCGATTTGCTTCAAAAAGTATCATTTTTTTGTGTTTCTCCTTTTTCTGCTTTTCAAAGAAATGGAAATGAGATGAAGTGAAAGGAGATGAATGACATGGGAATGGAATGAATGAATATAAATGAGAGGTAAAAGGATATGTCGGGCAAATGAAAAGATGGAAATGAATAATATATGAAGAAAAACGCGTTTCTCTTTAAAGCATATGGCGAATTCAGCAAATGAAAGATATATGGAAAAGGAATAGAAAATATATTTTTAGCTGAATGAATAAATGAAAAGGCGTTCTTACATAGGAAGGAATATGAATGACAGAAAAACGCGTTTTTGTATATGAGACATGTTTATGAATGAGGATGTATCTAAGATAGAGGGCGTATTTTTGAATGGAGGTGAAAATGGGATGAATGAAAACGTGTTTTCAGAGAAGGCGTGTTTAATGAATGGCATTTTAAATCACATTTTTCAGAAAATGCATGAAATAAATAAAAACGTGTTTTCAATAGGAAAAGGAATAGTGATAACAAACAATGACGCCTTGAAAGCATTAAAATAAGAAAGAAGCAAGAAAGAAAAGCGAACATACCTGTAACAAAAGATGGGAAGCCAAAACAATGATGGAAAAACCCTAGGCGTGATTTGCAAATTCAGAAAAATGAAAAAGACTTGATTATTAACAGCTGAAGTCCGATTTTAAAGCTCCTAGATCTATAAAATCTGCATGAAATGAGGAAGAGAGGCGAAATAGAACTCAAACTGCTTCAATCATGGATGGCGTCGGGTTCTTGAGAGCTTATTGCAAGTAAAAATAACATCAAAAAGAAAGATTGGACTTTTACAAGCTTTTTACAAGTCATTCAAAATAAAATTGGGCTTTTTCAAAGCATTTACAAGTAACTTTATTAAAATCGGGCATTTTTGATATGTTTGCAAGTTACTTAAAATGAAATCGGGTCTTTTTCAACTATATGCAAGTAGTTTAAGTGAAAATTGGGTCTTTTTCATCTATTTGCAAGTAGAATAAAAGAAATCGGAACTTTTATAAGTGATTGCAAGCAAAAACAAGTAAAAATAAAAAAGGTCGGACCTTTTTGGGGTATTTGCAAGTGTTTAAGTGAAATCGGAATTTTTAAATGCCATTGCAAGTAACTTAAATGAAAAAGTAACTTGCAAAGGACTTTAAAAGTTCCTATACTTGCAATATAACCAAAAAGTTCCTAAAAAGGCTTTAAAAGAAAATAAAAACTAAATGACTTGCAATAGACACAAAAAGTTCTTATTATTAAATTGCAGTGAAGCTCAAAAACTCCTACTTGCAGTGATGTGAGAAAAACCCGAATTTGACCAAAAACACACTAAAAATGATTCAGAATTTCACGAAAACGGACGAGAATGAATGAAAAAAGGTAACCTAAAGGATTATAGACCTAAAATTGAGATTTGCTAATCTTTGCACCTCATAATACATGCCTTAGAAGAGAAAATCTTCAAATTTTATCAAAATTTTGATTGGTTATCCCAATTTTTAACAAGTCAAAAATTAGGGACAACATGAACAGCATTACCACTCTCCTTTCTGACATGTTAGGAACCATAACAACATCCTTCTAAAACTCGTTAATGTAACTGTCAACATCACCATTTTGTCTAAGCAATGCCAACTCACGAAAATACATCTCTACATCCTTTCGATCAAATCTAGCAATCAATTTGCTGTTGAACTCATCCTAGGACTGAATTGATGCATGATTTTGTGTCAACAATCCATGATGCCACCAATCATATGTTGTGCCTCCAAATGTAAAGTTGCAAACTTAATTGCCCCTGCTTCTAGCATGGATTTGAGAGTAAAAAAGTATCTTGTTTATGTATCCAAGAATGTGTCGTGATTTTCCCACTACCATCAAAATTAGGAAGGGTTAGTTTGCTCAAGGCATGCTGATACTCCTTATGTGGGCCTTGAGGTCTTTGTTCCTGTTGTGTCTTTCTCCTATCCTTCCACTAGTTCATGTATTGGTTAAGTGTTATCTCATTTCTAGTTGCATGAGGAAGTGTATGGTACTCATCATAAACTGCCATTACCTCATCAACCAATGGCTGCTCCTCTTCATGTCAAGATTCTTCCTCATCCTCCCTTGGTGTGAATGCAGGCTGGAAAGGTCTACCTAAACCACCTGTACTGGCTCCCCTTGGAATGTTATTCTCTACATTACTACCTTCACTTGTAGCATTCCAATTCACCCTGAGAGAATTCATATCCTATGACATTTGCCCAATGGTTGTGATCAACTGTTGTTGTGATTGCATAAAGTGTTGCATCATTTCCTGCTGTCTCCATGCTAGATCATTCAAAATATTTTGTACATTGTCCTGGTCAACTCTCCTAACTCTCCTTTTAGTCCTACCCAAGGACTCTGACTACTTGAACCAACCATTGTTTCAATTCCCTATGCAACTCTAAGTGGTTGCCTTGCTGCTAATGCAACTGAGAATGTATCCTCTTCTGGATATGGTTCCGAAAATTGGAATTGTTTTTGTTTTTGCTCTCTTTCAACATGTCGTTTGGCCCTATCACTAGTGTACATAACCCTCCAGACTGGTAGGATTTAGGATTTGATACCACTATAAGATTCTCACATAATTTATCATTTTTTTTTTACAATTTACCCTATTTACTTGGAAATCATTCTGTCCAACAATTTGGATGTATCTCAGTCTTTGAATTTTGTGTTTGTAATCACTTACAATATCTGTTCAACTCTTCTATTGTTACTCACAAGAATTATTTAATTCAATGCACACAAGATATAGCAGTTTGGCAAGAAGTATATTCATTCATTTTGAAAATAAACATTATATCTGTTGTAGATGATTGAATTTAAATATTATTTTCAGAATGCAAGTACATAGATATTGCTGACCTCTTGATCATGTATCACTTAACCAATGGGACAATTGCTGGTTTAGTGGCGGCGCTTGTATTGGAGAGCATTTAATTTCTTGGATGTCCTCAATATGGTATAGTGCTCCTTGGAAGGTTTACGGCTGACTTGGATTATGTTTAATCTTCCTCATATGACTTCAAACAGTAACCTTGCAAACTCTATTGCAACTACTGTCATAGCCACGTCACCCCTCCATTTGTTTTTTCTACACTTGTATAGTGGCCTTGACCAGATAGTACGACACACATGTGAGAGTTTACGACTCCTTAAAAGGTTGCAATTGGATTTAAGGATGTACAGCCACTAGAAGGATATATGATAGCTTAACAAAAGTGCCAAACTTAGTATTTTATATTCAATCGACCTCCCAAGTTGTTTGATTCTTCCAAGTGCAACCTTATATGATACAGTTGGTAGATTTAATAATATTTTATTCATCTCATCTGGAAAGACTGTAATATTTAATTCTAAAGTTCTCTGCAAAGCTTCAATAAAATTCCTCAAACCATGACTATCCTAAAAATCTTCAAACTTTTGCAATCAAATCAATTCTCTGAAATTTGTCTTTGAAAAAGACTTCACAAATTTCACCAATGAAGCGTTATGTGGATTCTGGAATAAATCCACCCCGGATGGTATTAAGTTTTCATCCAATCCACTATGAAACCTATGGGTTTTCATCCTCAAGCTTCTAGAACCTGTAGAACAAGCTTTCTCAATTCTTCCCAATAAATAGTTTCCAAAGATAATAATGAATTCCTTTTCACCACCTTTAATTCCTCATCACCTTTCAAATTTTTATTTAACTTTTCTATTCTCTAAGTGACTTTATTAAATAATTTATCAACACACTTATTAAAAGTCACTTTAATAATAAAGCTCAATTAATTAAATATAAATGTCCAAAAAGTGACTTTGAATGATAATATTTAATTAATTAAATTATCCCTTCAAGTTTTCCAACTTAGCTAATGGAGATAAAATAAGCTAGTAGACTCTTCTTGGTGATCACTCAAAAAACGAGAACATTACATTATAGCTTTGCAAGTTTTTAACCTGCTACCAAACCTTTGCAAGGAATTGCTATTGAACTGGACCACTTTATTCGGTTGCGATGGATTTGTCCACAGAACCTGTTCAATTGGGCTTTTCCACATTTGTGGGAAACTCGTGACCATTTGACCTTGAGAAAATTTCAAATCTCATTGGCTTTGCGGGTCCTTTGTGGTCATCTGAATTTGCGGGTTAAATCAAGTGAACTAAACATTGGAAGTTTGTGGGTCCTTTGTAGTCATCTAAACTTGAGGGTTAAATCAAGTGAATTGAACATTAGAAGTTTGTGGGTCCTTTGTGATCATTTGAACTTGAGGTTTAAATCAAGTGAACTAAACATTGGAAGTTTGCAGGTCCTTTGTGGTCATCTAAACTTGTAGGTTAAATCAAGTGAACTAACCATTGGAAGTTTGTGGATCCCTCGTGGTCATCTAAACTTGCGGGTTAAATTAAGTGAACCAAAATTGACAAGTTTAAGCATCCAATTCAGATGAAAACGGCAATGACATCAACATGACATAAGTCGACTTCAATAGGATGATGTCGTCACCATGTACGATTGTAGAGTTTCGTCGACCTATTGAACCTGAAGTGGGATTTCTTGTTTGAAGTTTCCAATTGTGGGTGTTTGACTTGCATCTGCATTTGCGGGTTTCCAGCTTGCATCTGCACTTTACAAACTCCCGACTTGCTATTGCATTTTGGTGATTTTTGTTAGGATCTAATGGTTGTAATAGCCAAGTTAGAATCTGATTCAACTTCCAATCCAATGGATTCAAATTGGATAGTTCCCCTCCAAAAGCTATATAAGGAAGTGTTTGGGGCTCTTTTTGGGTTGTTGAATTGATACTGTTATGTTATCAGATTGAACCAAGGAGTTCTTCCATGATCTTCAAAGGACAAAAACCCTCTCTAGATTTCTAGTTTCGGATTTGAGAGATAATCCCTAGTTGGATTGGATGTGATTTCATTCAAAAACCACCATTGCTCAAAATGAATTTTTAGAATGTTTTTCAGTCATGAATGACTTTGACATGTTTTAAAGTTGCAAATTTTGATGATGTTTTTGGAGGTTTAATTGAAGACTTGCAAAGTTTTTTGGAGTAATTGAAGAGTCTAATCTTTCTGCTGGCCAAACCACTTTCCAAGCAAGCCATACAACTGGGAAGAGGGTTGGTGTGTGAATGGTTGGGACAAGTCGCCACTTGTTTGTGGACTCTAAATTTCCGATTGATGGCACCTTGCTACTTGGAAACTAAACATAGGAGTTTGGAGTTGTACTTTGCCATTTTTGGTGATTTTGAGGTGATTTAGTGTACTGGCTAGAGTCTACCAACACTATGACATCTGTAATAGGCTTGCCATAGTAGTCACCAGCAATCAAGAGTGATTCCAAACTGATATTTGACCATATTACCCAACAAATTCAAGGTATAATGATTTATATTGCAACTTGGGTGATGGGTTCATGATTTGCTAATCCCCTGGGGTGTTATAGCAGTTCTTTTCATACCAAAAGTAGCTCATTTCATATTGGTGTGATTTTGATTGAGATAACATTGTAATACTGGATGGTAGTACCACCAATGAGCTTATCTTGTTTATCATTGATACTTACCCCATTGAACAAGTGACCTTATTGTAATTGCTCACCATTAGAAAGTGGAAGAAGCATGTTTTAATGTTTTCAAATGTTGTATAAGCTTTCCCACTGAAAATTGTTAGTGCCATTGTAATTCCCATTGGATAAGCAGATGTTTACCTTTCTATATTGCATATGCATCCCATTGGATAAGTGGTTTGGCCGGCTTGCCGCCTGATGCTTCCTTTCGACAGTTGATTTTAGTTTAGTTGTAATCCTAACACTATATACTCTCACCTTGTCCGTTCTAGGATGTGGGTGATCAAAAAGTAGAAAGGAAGTTGTTATGCTTCTGATTTACAGTTGAAGCTAACATATTTTCAAAAAAAAAAAGTTGATGGTGGTTATTACAAGAGAGAATAGATGTGAATTTTAGGAAAATGTGTGATTTGAAGGACACAAACTTACCAAGTTAAACACTAGAGCACATAGGTGTTTTAGATGGCAACAAGTGGATGAATGGTGGAAAACAAAGACAAAGCTAAAAGACAGAACAAAGGAAAAATAAAAACATGCTGACATTTTCCTTGATGTGGGTCTGAAGTTGCTTAGTTCACAAAGTGACTTTTTCTTCGTTGGCAAGACAACATGAGTAAAATAAGCTTGCTTCAAAACTATTACCTATGACCTGCAGATATAGCAACATTGAATTATATTTCAACAAGGGGAGAATGCTAGCAATAGATGGTTCCAAAAGGTGCGAAGGATAATTTGAAGAGTCTTGCTACCATAATGGTGAACATGAATTAGGGGTTTGGAAGATGAGAAAAGAAGTGGAGGAATAGTGAAAAAAAAAATGTTTGTGTTCTAACACCAATGACAGGCCAAGAAATTAGACTACAAAATTTTTAAAATGAAATAATGCAAAACCGAAAATTGTATTCATTCAAAAAAATGTTTGAGAAGTGCATGTTTAGCAATGAAACATGACTATTCAATTCATCTCTAGGATGATTGTTCGAATTCTACAAAATAAATATATCTGTAATAATAATAAAAATATTTTTATTACACATATTTACTAAACCCTAGGATTTTATACATAGTATTACACCTATTCTCCATATTAAGCTTGAAAAATAGTGATTGATCTTCCTCAAATCACTTTCTAGTGGAGTTCATTGCTTGTCAAATGATTGCAAATGTTCTTGGCATAAATATTTCTAAGATTTCAAGCTCCAAACAATAAAAATGATGAAAAATCCAACTCTTTGAAAAATCATTTTTCCCTCTTAGGTATGGCAAAGCTCATGAAGTGTTTGAATTTTTTTTTTTTTGGTACATGTTTTATAAGCCAAATAGCCAAGGGGCACAAGCGGCACACCTTAAGCATACATTTTTACTAATGTTGATGGTACACCTTGTGGCATTTTCGATAGCAATTTCGGTATTTTAGTCAAAAGTGTCATTTCCTATGCTAGGTATTGTTGTGAACTTGTGACCTTTTCACACATCGCCCCATTGCAAATGGGCACCCCCAGTAGTTTGCTAGTTTTTAGGGTTTTGCCTCCACGCAACAGTTTCATGAGGTCATCATTTTTTAGAGTTTTAGGTCAATCTTTTTGAGAGTCATCCAAGCCAAGTTGATAATCCATGCCTAAATCAATGCCTAAACATCATGGAAGGGCTCAGAAGGTCCGAGAGACGAGGATCGCCTGTGCTTTTGGCCAATTATGACACTTCCTACTCTTTAGGGAATCTGCTTTTTTGCTTTTTCGCTTTTCAGTTTTGGCATTTTTGGACCAAACGGGGTTCCCTATTTTTTAGGGATTTTTCTTTTTCTATTTTTAGAAAGTCAACCCTAGTCAACGGGTCAACGTTTCCATCTTTAGAACCAAAAACCAACCAAAAATTTGAAAAATCAAAGTAAAAATCGAAAAATCAAGCAAAAAATCAAGCAAAAATCAAGAAAAGCATGGAAAAGCAAGGGAAAAATCTGAAAAAATCAATTGAAAATCATGAGAAAATCAACAAAATAAAGTCAACCCAAAGGCGTGAAATCATGAGGTAAATTTGCTTAAGTCTAAAGAAATTCGCCCTTGCCATGGAGATGAGAGAATGTCCAGCCATTTGTGAAGTCCGCCCTTAATTTGAGGGACATGGCATGAGGGCAAGGAAGTCCGCCATACCTTGGATGAGGCAATGGCAAGAAAGTTTGGAAGTCCGCCCTTAATTTGAGGGACATGGCATCAGAGTTGGGAAGTCCGCCCTTGCCTCGGATAAAATATGTCAAGCCTTCTCCAAAGTCCGCCCTCACATGGCAAGACATTAAGGAAGTCCACCCAGCCTTGAGGGGAAAGTGGCAAAGCCTTTATGAAGTCCGCCCTAGCCTTAGATGATGGATGGCATGCCTTCTCCAAATTCTGCCCAAGCCTTGGCAAGACATTTGTGAAGTCCGCCTAGCATGAGAAGAGGGAAAATTGAAATTTTGGCTAAGTATTTAATGCCTTGGAAGGAAAAAATTCGAAATTTGTCTAAGTATGGAGGCCTAATAAAAGGGGAAATGCGAATTTTGGCTAAGTATTTGATGCTTTAGAAAGAGAAATTGCGAATTTTGGCTAAGTGTGAGAAGAGAGGCAAGTCTCAAGGAAGATGAAAAGTCTGCCTAGGCCATGGAAAGAATTTGATGAAGTCCACCTAGCATAAGAAGGGGAGAAAAGATTGAAAATTCACCTAAGTATGGATGCCTAGGACAAAATTTATGAGGTTGGCTAAGTGCACAGAGGAAAATGTATATGGCAAAGAGGCAAGAAAGTCCGCCCTTGGCTGAAAGGGATGAAAATTTGTCTAAGTATTATGGGATTTTTCCTAAGAAAGACATACAAACACATACTTTGCCTAGAGAAATTCGTCCAAGCAAGGGAAAATTTGATTTCGGCATAAGAAAATGTGCCCAACACAATTTGAAGTCCGCCATGGAAGAAGAAAATGAGGATCTAGCATAATATTTGTTGGCAAGATGGCTAAAATTTCAACATGGCTAGACGAAAATTGAAATAACTTGGGAAATAAATCTTTAGGCAAAGAAAAATTAAAATAGCCATGGGTCCAAAAACGAACGGGTTGGAAATAAATTAAATATTTTATCATTTTAATAATTTGTTTCCAACACTTAGTAATATAAATTGACTCAGACAAAATAAAATTTGCCAGAAGAAAATAAATTATGTCGGAAAAGAGGAAATCCTTGAGCAAAATTAAATTCGCCATGAATTAAAATTTAAAAAAATTGAATTTAATTGGATATTTAATGTTATTTTCAAATTTTCGAAAATCAAAGATAAGCATCTAGCAAAAAAAATTGAATTTTGGAAAATCAAAGAGATTTGCCTGGATAAGCTCGCCATGGAATTTTTTCGAAAAAGAATGGAAACCTGCCTGATTGAAAAGGAGAAAACAAATTGAGATTGAAAGAAAAGGATGCAGTTGCCAAAACAAATCAAATTCTTCAGCATTATAATGAGTTTCA
>VDFB02339460.1:0-29426 GCA_007258455.2 Sequoia sempervirens | reverse complement strand
TTTTTGATAAAAACCCTCAAGTACCATTCCAACATCAAAATAGCATCCAATAGAATCCCAAACACCATTCTGTAATCAAACGTATAAGGTTCCTTCACAATTTCTTTGAGATCCTTTAGACTTCCTTGCAAAAAGGCTACAAAACTAGCCCTAATTTACAAACAAACTACTCTTTAGACTTCTCCAATCACCATGAACTCTTGGTTTGTCATAAAAAATGCCACAAAACTCCCAATTCCATAGGTTTTATATAGATTCTTGACCCCTAATCTGACCCCTAATCCTCCATTATTCAAAACCCTCATTTTCCTTCCAAATACCTAGGGTTTTTGAGTTCTTAGCCCTCTAAAGCTTTCCAAGCCCTACCAAAGCATTAAGACACTTTTTCAAGGTCTACATAGGCCTTTCAAATCCTTTCCTCGATCATCCTAACAACAGATGAACAAAACACATCACTATCCTATTCATTCCTTCTTATACAAGCCTTTATTCTTAATTGTGATGGTGTCTCACGGTCTGCAATCTTCTTTATTTCCATTTTAAAACTTAAAGAGACTTTCCCTAATCTATGTCCATACTTCCCCACTGAGCAATAGGGTGGAACAATAAGTGGGAAGGCCTAGAACATGGTGACACTACAAATGGTGTTTCCATGTTCAGTACAAGCAGATTATATAGTATCAACAAAGAAGAATATAAATTTGTGAATAAAACTTCAACATGGGTTCAAAAGCTTGTTATTCCATTACTTACAACAAATCACAAGGTTCTTAGTTCATCAAACTTCCTGTATGACTTGTATAGTGTTGAAAAGACAAAAATATAGAGATAATGAGAAAAATAGATAATTAACTTAGATTGGCTACTATTTATTCAATGTTTGTTCTCTCCATCAAACCATCAACAGTCCCTCATGCCTTCTCAAGGCTTTTAAACATTTACAAATCATTAGAGCCTTCATCATCGCTTACAACTGACTTGTAACTACCCAACCCTTCTTTTGACTTGAAAACATCATTATTGACAATTAAAGGGCTAAATAAACCCTATTATCCAAATTTTTGTTCTAAGATACCAAAAACCATTTGGAAAGCTTTAAATTAATCCTAATATGACTTCTAAACTCCTACTTTGCACCCCTATTCACTAATTCAAGAACTTTCATTCTAGAGGCTACAAAGACTCTTTAGGAATAAGATTATACAATTGCAACACAAAACCCAAAATTCACAATCAAACATATTGAAAGGTCTTGAAGGACCTTATTAAAGACAAAATATCTCCAAAAAACTAACATCTACCTACTAAAATTCTTTACTTAACATCAAATAATCACAAAATGAGGGTGAAGTGTGGGTGCTCTTGCACCATACACGCCCCCTAAAAGATTCTCATGTCCCATGAGTGAAGGTTGAGACCAACCCCACCATCCACCATACATGTGCCTTGGATCAATAACTACTAGCCACTAGTTCAAATCTTGCATTCCTACCTGTTGTTGCATATAAAGGTGTTCCCATACTTCCACATGGTTGTGTTTGAATTCCTAGACCTAAAATCTACCCTTTATCCATTCTTAACTCGACATTTAGTTGCTTTCCATCACCTATACCTTCATGCAAACAATGATTAGCAAAACCAACACCATGAACTTCCTTCAACTCAATCACATGTCCTTGTTTAGGTCTTCCCTATTGTGCACTCTATCCACACTATCCTTGTCCCTCTGTCACTAGTCTTTTTCCTCTTTTAGACCTTTGTACTCCTGATTTGACAACCTTTGCATCAATAGCTCCTAGTTTTTGGCTCACCAAAGGACATAAAATAGTCCCAATCATCACACTTTCTTGTTTTTCCACTGTCAAACCTCTTCTTATCACTGCATTAGCCTTCTTATCTATTGTTCCTAAATGATCAGAACTACACTTGTGTACAACATTAGAATCTTTGAACTCTTTGACAAAATTTAGGGGCTTCTTATTCCCACACATAATGACTTTAGATTTACCTTCCTCATCCCCTATCTAAGGAGTTAAAACAAACCTTTGTCTATCTTTCAAGATTGTGTACTTATTTTCTTTCCCATCATAGATGGAAATCCTATCATATTCACATGGTCTTCCAAGGAGTATGTGACAATAGTCCATTGGAAAAAATATCACAAAGAACATTGTCCTTATATTCACCTATTTGGAAATCTACCATAGCTTGTTCATTCACTAACAATGTTTGACCATTGCTTAACCAAGAGACCTTGTAGGGAGAATCATGAGGGATTCTTTTCAAATTGAGTTTATTCACCATTTCATAAGAAACCATGTTTTTAGTTGAACCTGAGTCCACTATCATCCTACATACCTTACCTTATAATTTGCAATTGATTCTGAAGAGTGCTTTCCTTTGTAGGGGTTCTTTAGGAATTAACACCTTAAGCAATGTTCTTCTAACAATCAAACTCTCTCCAACTTCTAATTTGAGATTAATAATAGGTGAAGTCACACTCTCTTCATCCTTTCTCCTCCATGAGAGATTGATCCTTGCCTTTCAGGACACTTGAAGGATGGATGTCCAGGCTAGTTGCAAGTGTAGCATCTTCCTAAAAATGCATTGTTGGAATTCCTACCTCCAAATCTACCTCTTGTTCCTCTCCATCGACACCTTTGGAATTAGATTTCTCTTGGCATTTCATGGCATTGTCTTGGTTATCATTGGTTGGATTTGAACTAGACATGAATCCTCTTCCTCTTACTGTACCACCTCTTCCTCTTATGGAT
This sequence comes from Sequoia sempervirens, assembly GCA_007258455.2. Taxonomy (NCBI): domain Eukaryota; kingdom Viridiplantae; phylum Streptophyta; class Pinopsida; order Cupressales; family Cupressaceae; genus Sequoia; species Sequoia sempervirens. The sequence continues at coordinate 26,652 of VDFB02339460.1, read as the reverse complement.
TTTTCTTTCCTTATCTTCATTTTTTCCTCTACCCTGATAGCCATTTGATAACATTCCTCTACAATTCTAGGGTTAGCCAAAACCAATTCATCTTGTATGTTTAACCTTAAATCATCCATGTATCTTGCAAATTTTTCATCTTCATTCTCATGATGACCATATCTTAAACTCAATTTATAAAACCTCTTAGTATAATACTTAAAGTCCATTTCCTTTTTCCTTGAGCCTTGCAATTTCTTAAACATTTTAACTTGGTGATCCTTGGGTAAGAATTTACATTTGAGTTTTGATATCATCTTTTTCCCATGATGTGATATTGTACTTTCCTTGTTTCCTCCTCTCAGATTGAAAGTAATCCCACCATACCAAAGCATGACCCCACAACTTAGTCTTTGCAAACCTTACTCTTTTCTCCTCAAGAACTTCCTCACATTCAAAATGATTATCTAATGCAAAAATCCAATCAAGTAGTTCTACATCAATTTTTACCTTAGGTTTATCAGTCTTCATTGCATTGAACAACTTTGAAATTCTTTGATCCTCTAGAGTAAGCTCTTCTTCCACATCTTCAAACTCATCGTCTTCCTCTTCTTCTGTCTCACTATCTTTAGCATATCTTCTCTTGTTTGTCTCCAGGGCTATGATTCTCTCTTCCAACTCTTTGAGTTCTATTGCATGCCTTTCCTTCATATCATTCATCTCTTTAGCCGTATCATTCTTCTTTGGAGGCATCTTGTCAACCTTGCCTCTTCTTCAACCTGCAAAATGTAAGCCAAAATCTACTCCCTACTCTGATGCCACTATGATGCAAAGCCAAGGTGAAGATTAATCAAAAAAACTACTGGTATCAATTCAAAACAATGGACTCTTCTTCTAATACCTTCAATCCATCAAAAATCAACTCACCCTCAAGGAGTCTTATTCCTCCAATCTGCAAAATAAGTAATAGTCTTCACTAAGACCCCATCAAAACCATCAACATGCTTCTAATGGCAAGTTAGATCATTTTAGAACACTCCTCAAATAAGTTTCATTGGACACACCAAAACTCATCAATTGACCTTGGAACCCTTAACACTTTAAGACCTTTAGACTCCAAACTCAACAAGTAGACTTATTTTTAGAGAAAAACCCTCAAGGATCATTCTGACATCAAACTAGCATCCAATAAATCCCCAAACATCATTCCCCAATCAAACATATAAGGTTCCTTCACAATTTCTTTGAGATCCTTTAGACTTCCCTACAAAAAGGCTACAAAATTAGCCCTAATTTACAAACAAACTACTCTTTATACTTCTCAAATCACCATGACCTCTTGGATAGTCATAAAAAATGCCAAAAAACTCCCAATTCCATTGGTTTTATATAGATACTTGACCCGTAAGCCTCCATTCTTCAAAACCCTCATTTTCCTTCCAAATACCTAGGGTTTTTGAGTTCTCGGCCCTCTAAAGCTTTCCAAGCCCTACCAAAGCATTAAGACACTTATTCAAGGTTTGCACAGGCCTTTCACATCCTTTCCTAGATCATGCTAATAGCAGATGAACTAAACACATCACTGTCCTATTCATTCCTACTTATACAAGCCTTTATTCTTCACTGTGATGGTGTCTCAGGGTCTGCAATCTTCTTTATTTTAATTTTAAAACTTATAGATACTTTCCCTAATCTATCTCCATGCCTCCCCACTGAACAACATGGTACAATAGTAAGTGGGAACTCCTAGAACATGGTGACACTACAAATGGTGTTTCCATGTTCTGTATAAGCAGATTATACAGTATCAACAAAGAAAAATATAAATTTGTGAATAAAACTTCAACATAATTTCAAAAGCTTGTTATTCCATTACTTACAGCAAATCACAAGGTTCTTAGTTCATCAGACTACTTGTATGATCTGTACAATGCTGAAGAGACACAAAAATACATAGATAATGAGAAAAATAGAGAATTAACTCAGATTGGCTGCTTTTTATTCAATGTTTTTTCTTTCCATCGAACCATCAATAGTTCCTTGTGGGTATGTGCACGATCATCATGGGAAAAACATGCCCTTAAGTGGCAAAATTTTTTAAAAAATCAGAGTTAGGAAACTTGACGCAAAAATTTGAATAAGTTATCTATATTATTTCAAAAATATGTAAGAATAGAATCAGTAGCAAATTGAATGTAGTTTCTAAATTAATATGTTTATTTAAAAATATATATATATATTTGGTGAAAATTTGAAATTTCAATGCAGTAGTACTTAAATTTTAGGGAAAAAAATAAGAATTAGGTGTCATCTGACGACCCTAACCACAATAAAATGATAATATTTTATACATATGTAGAGGATTCATGTCTGAATGTGATGCATATATTTTTGTAATTTTTTTCTCGAAGTAAATAATTAATTATGATTTTTTTCATTACAACTTTTAAAAATATAAAACTCATATGTCTGACCACCTTAACTTGTTATGATATTGCTATCAGGATTCAACGTGTAGTTTCGAGTCAAACTCATTGACCCATGTTTCATGAGTAGTGGTTCAACAAGAACCCATCTCATGATATCGAATGGTCCACTTAGCACTCATTGCATCTAGGTGATGCTCACAGGTGAAGCAATCGGTCCGTCCCGGAGGTCACCCATCCCAGATCGCCTCCACCAATCAGCTTAACCAGGAGTTTTCTTTTCCAAGGTTAAGCCCGCTGAGTCGCTACCCATTTGAAAGAGTATCAGCAAGGTCACCTTAACTTGGTCAAAACTTTATGTAATAAATTTTTCATTTTTAATCCTATAGTATGAAGCATAGAATGTGATGCATGTTTTGATTCAAAAATTTGATACCATTTGAAATCTATAGATGTTTCAATGCCTATCAACCAAGACTTTAGTCATAATTCAAATAAAAATGAATAATAATTATTTATTAAATTCAAATTAAAAGCATAATTTATATTGGTGGAAAGATGAGAATCTACTTTAAAAACCCTTTTCATTTCATCAATTTTGGGTAAGAAAAAGCCATCAACCACATACCCTACAAATACCCAACATATTGCCACTTTTTGGCCCATCATGATCCTGCACATACCCTTGTGCCTTTTCAAGGCTTTTAAAAATTTACAAATCACTAGAGCCTTCATCATCACCTACATCTAACTTGTAACCACCCAACCCTTCTTTTGACTTGAAAATATCATTATTGACAATTAAAGGGCTAAATAAACCCTATTATCCAAATTTTTGTTCTAAGATATTAAGAAAAATTTGGACACCTTTAAATCAATCCTAATATGACTTATAAACTCCTACTTTTCACCCCTATTCACTAATTCAAGAACTTTCCTTCTAGACGCTACAAAGACTCTTTAGGAATAAGATTGTGTAATTGCAACAAAAAGCCCAAACTTCACCATAGAAAATATTCAAAGGTCTTGAAGGACCTTATTAAAGAAAGAGTATCTCCAAAACACTAGCATATACCTATTGAACTTCTTTACTTAACATCAAATAATCATAAAATGAGGGTGAAGTGTTGGTGCTCCTGCACCATTCATCCAAGTTTGCGCCACAAAAAGATAAGTCTAGAATCTTATGCAGAGAAATACTTCAAGGGGTTCATCTGCATATCACCCCACCCTCAACACTAATGCCAAAAAAGGTGGAGGAATACAGAATCAGGTTCAAGGAATCAAGTTCCAACTCAAATTCAAAACTACTTTCACTAATTCAACTCTATGGCTTCTCAACTCACCAAAATCAACAAATAGACATATCTTTTAGAAAAGGCTAAAAGAGAACCAATTCAACATCCAAATAGCATTTATACAACATCAGAAACACTTTCCCAAGCTTCCATACAACATTCTTATGCAATAACATAGAGATACTTCAAGTCACCCTACTCAGAAGGCTACTAGAATTAGCCCTATTTTACAAAAAAAGGTACCCTTTAGACTTCTTTCCACCTCAAGATCTCTTGGAAAATTTCAAAATGTGATGGAAAACAACAGATTCTTAGGTCATTTCTTCAGTATAGGTCTTCTAGGGTGTTGTTCCAAGAAACCATCCAATTTCACCTAAAAACCTAGGGTTTCTCTATATCTCCACTCTACTGGCCACAAAACCACAAACCAAAGCTCAAAACATCTTCACCTAGGTTTTCAATAACCTTCCAAACCTTTCTAAATGTAGTCTCACCACAAATTTACTAAAACACAACTTCTAGTGTTCATTTTCACTTGGAAAACTCACATACCCAACCTAGGGCATCACTAGAACTCAACCTTATTGAATCCCAATTCCTTAAAAAATTATTAGACATCTAATATACATTTAGAAATTCCATCCAACTGAATAAAAATTCTACATAGTAGGTGGGATGACCAATATGCTCATTTTGTTTTTAAAACGGGGGTGATTCTAGTTTTACCAGGCAGTCTCAGGAAAAACAAAGATTCTCCCACAAAATTGAATATTAGAAGCTCAGAATGGTCACAACAGAGAGTTACTATAGTATGCTACATGAAGTAAAATAAATTTGAATTATATCTAGATGTACAGGTCTGTACCATTGTGAAGAGGTTCTGATAACATAGGAAAAATACAAAAAATAGTGAAATAAAAGAATTGAACGTTGAATTCTTCAAAATGAGTCACCAACCAATCTTATTCATGCATCAATGAGCCTTGGGAAATGATTTTAAAAGCTTTTAAAATAATATTTTTCCTTCTCCATCAAACATATTTGCCTAATGAAATTACGACCTTTCAAATTCCTACATTTTCATAATTTTTCTCTTGACAACTTTTGTTGCAATTTTGTAATTTTTGCAATATGTTGTGCAACTTTTGAAAACTCAAACCTAAGACTCCCAAAATCACCTAAATACATGAAAGATGGTCTCCAAAGACCTTATTTGAAAAAAAATACATCAAAACACCTAAACTCTTAGACTCACCATATGAACCACCTTATTGAGTAACTTTTTACATTTTGGACTCCATTGTTTCCCAAATCCCTGAATACATTCCAAATGGTGTTTTAAACCTTATTCAATGAAAAATAATGACTCCAAACTATCTAGAAACGTCTACTAATTAGATGATCAACTAATTAGCCTTCAAGGATTCAAATTTTGAAAGTATGTTGTTGGTGCTCTTGCACCAAGCACCATTTCAAAATAGCCTTAGAACCTTATCAGTCCACCCTATGGACTTTGTCCGTCATCTCCCTTCGACCCATTTAAGAAAAAATGATTAAGGGTGCATTACATTCCTTCCTTTGTGAGATGTCACCTATGGACCACCACCATACAATCACTGCCAAACAACCACAACCTGCCTTCCACTTGCTTTCCAGGGGTCGATCACTCTATTGCAGTCTGAGTCACCCCAAGAAAAATGTCTAATGCCAAGGTATTTTGTAGATCCACTGGCATAGGCCACTCCGATGAGCTATCATGTCTTCAACACTATTCTTGAATGATTGTATCCTAGTAGCCTTCCACTGGCCCCTACCTACAAAATTCAAGCAACTGAAACCAAAAGAGATAATGCTTGACCATCTAGGCCACCTATGGACCCCACATGGAAAGATTCTCCTTGTGGACCTCTATGTTGTGACTATCGTTCCTCAAAGGTGAATCCACAAACATCTGAGGTGTCACCAACCTCCATGCCCTTTGAGCCTACATGAGTACAACAACCACTTGAATGCCTCTAGGGACCTTATGGGTGATTTCCCAATGTGCCTAACTACCTTGAATCCTTGACTAGTCTCCAAACCCCAAATACAAAATTCTGAGTGTGGGTGTCTACCTGTGGGTCGCCATCCTGCTAGTGTTATTTCCTTTCTACCTCCTCCAGATGGTTGATAGCCTAGAGAAACCCACATCACTAGGCTTGCATTGTTATATTTGACCCAAATGGATGCTAAATGATGAACTTTAATGAATTTCATGATCTTCAAGAGATGAATTACTGAGCCTAGCCTCCATTTTGCAAGATTTCACTAATGTCTCCTCAATTTTTTATGAAAATGTGCTCACTTCATCCTTGTTTATAGGATTTATAGGATCTGCAATGGGCAGATCAGGGAAATATGCATAAAAGGAGAAAGAAATGAAAAAAATGAAAGCACAAAGGGGAAAATAAGAGAAGAACCAAATGAAGTATCAGTTCAATAGAGTGGAAATCACCTCCAATTTACCTCAATGTGGGATTCGATATCTGATACAAACTTGGGACATGTCAACATAGATGAATTTCAATGAAGAATCATGAGTATTTGCATCACTAAGAATGCACAAAAAATCTTAAGGCATGGCCTAGCCAAAGTAGCTGACTTCCCACCTTCACTCGTAGCCCCAAAACTTGTAATGGCATGTAGGGAGTGCTACCATAGTGGCAAGAAGAAAATTATAGATCATGAAGGTAGGGTGTTGGCAGGCCTATCAACCTAGTCCATAGGAAAGACTTTCCATATCCCGACACTCGACCACATCAAGGAAATAGAGAAGTGATATGTCAAGAATATTTGGAAGGAAGATACCTTGGCGTGCAAGAAGGTAATCAACCAATGTTGGTTGAAAGAGAAAATGGGTAGAGCTACCAATGTGCCACAAGAATTGTTCAGAAGTGACTTCCATGAAGAGTATCATGCTCTAGTCACTCTATTGAATAGAGTAATGGGCATCCTTGGTGTAGCATTCTTCCAAGAGTGGATGTTTTATTTTATCGAGGAGATGATTCATGGAAAAGAAAAATTCCATTGGCCCAAGATCATTAGTGAAACCATTCATGCATAGTTTATGGCCATGAAGAAGACATCAAAGTTCTATATGACCTCCTACCTAGTATACCTATTGGAAAAGGAATTCCCATACAAAGGTCTCTTCATCGCATGGAATCCAAATCTAGGAAACAAGGATCTCAAGGTATATGACTGCTACCCATAATTACAATATAGGAATTTTAAGAGAGAGTATCAGAGGGTGAATGATGCCTTCATTAGGCACATTATTAGACTCCTTAGAGGATATTTTTAGAGAAGGGTCTCATACAACACTTTGGCCTTCATTCAAAGGTTTAGGTTCCTATTCATTTAGTTCCTGAAATTCACGTAGATCAGAATGGAGGGCTTTTGTGAAAGACCCTATATGCTACCTGGGTACCCCAATGACAAGATGATTATACTAGAAGTCTCCCAACAACTATAGAATGCTCACGCTTTACTAAGTGATAAACATTGGGTATGGATTCCATACCATCTCACATTTGGACAAGGAATGTATGCTATCCCCATTTCCCAATGCATGGAGTACTCAGAGAAAGAGATAGTAGAGTACAATTTGGATCTCTACATGGAATGGCTAGGATTGGACCTATATGGACAATTGAAGAAGATGGTTGGAAAGAAATTTTCTCATCGACCCCATATCGAAGAATTTTAGGACAATTGTGTTGATGATAAGGATGTGTGCATGAGGCACTACATGTGTATGAACACCCAGTTCATAAATTCAATCAAGCTATCCCAATGCTCGATTAGATTCTAGAGGAGGAGGAAACCCTTCTTGATGCAATATTTGATGTCATGGCCAACTTACCACTACCCTTGATGGACTAGAATGAAGAATATGTCAATTACCTCGATATTGTAATAAATCCAATTGAAAATAGGACAAGGAAAATAGTTGATGCCAAAATTACTTAGCTCAAGCTATAGGGAGTTATGTTAACATATGGTGAGCTCGAAGATGAGCTTGAAAGTGAAATGTATAGTGGAGTAGCTACTACCCTAGTAGAAGAAACTGCCAAGTCTCCTCTAGCAACTAGATTGAGAAAGAGGAAGGAAGTGTCTAAGTGTCTAAGTGTCAGCCCAAACACAAAGTTTATACACAAAAGGCCTCAAAGGGGGAATCTTCAAAGAAGCCAAAGAATTTAGGTGGATTTAGCGAGATGCCAACCATTGAGGAGGATCCACAACATGAAGGAGAAGAAGAGGTCAAGTGGTCACAACCACCACCTCCCACCTCTGCACACACCATCATTGTTGTCGTTGCCACTCCACCACCCCTTGCATCTTAGGCACTACCTATTTCCACTCCTCTCATTGTGGAAATCTCATTCCACCTTGCTTCTCCCTCACCAACAACCCCAATCATGGTGTTACACTCCTCCTCAACTATGACATCCATACCATCATCTACCTCACTACCCTCTCCATTGTGTATTGTACCATAGAAAAATGAATCATTTAAATTTTCATGGTTATTTAGGTCTTTTACCTATGATGCTTGTTTCATTTTTCTTAGATTTAATGTAGCAATGTAACTTAAACATTTACATTAGGTCCTAGATATTCAAATTATGATGTCTTGTGAAGGCGTTATGAACTGTTGTAACACATTTCTACACATTTCTAGACTCTTCTTATTATAATTCATCTAAAAATCCCCTTTCTATTCCTTATCAAGTCCTATTTCAAAGTGTTGTAAAGTCTTCTAACAACATTTCATAATTTTCTAGGCTTTTCACCACTAATTACACCATTCTTATGCTTTATTTGGCCCCTTTACACACTTATAAGCCTTATTTAAGTGTATTTTTGAATGCAAACCCAACAAATAACATTAAATACAACTTAATTCTTGACACCCACTATTAGTGTAATTAATTATTTATTACACTAGCCTAAGTTAACTTAGGTCTTTTATTTATTAATTAAGTCCTAGGTTGCATCATTAGAAACTCATTAAATAATGGGGTCATTACCCTTTCCATGTTTGTAGGAGATAAGATTCCTTCTAGAAGATGAGTTGTATTTTCTAGAACTTATCTCAATCAATTTATCTTTCCCTAGGTAGTTAGGGTTTACATGTTGTCACATGTAGTGTGATTAATACACATGGCAACTTCATATTGCATCTTTGTATCTCTCATGCCTATATATTCAAGGCATATGTACATTTGTAATAATATTCTAGATCAATAGCAATCTCCATTTGGATGCCCTTAGCTGCAACACTTTCTATGTGGGTGAATTTCTTCTAGGAAAAGATCCTTTGAAGTGTGTGCAGCTTCATTGGATGATTCAACATTTATTATTTCAACATGTAATCATAGCTTTTCCATTGAAGGTTCATCCCAGGATTAGGAAAGTTGGGATACAAAGATTTATTACAGGCTTGAAGGTTTCCATTGTAGGCAACTTCACTCCACCTAGGGAACAAGCTAATTTTTGGAGCATAATGAGTTAGATCCAAGCTCACCATTATCTTCAGAAGGCCTCAAAACCCTAGGATCACCTACTCATTCATCAAAATTAGATTCATCAACTTAGGAGCCATCAAAGGTATTTTAGGGTTTGCAAAATCAGTCGTATGATCATAAAATTTTCAAAAAAAAATCCTCCTTGTCCTCTTTAGCCAATTTTTTTTAGTCATAGGCATTTTTTTTCAAAAATTGGGCTCATATTTCTATTGTTTGGAAAAATAATTATTATTGGGGCAAATTTATATAGTTGGCAAAAAAAAAAATTCGGTAACTGCCTATTATTAATATCAGTCAACATCGACATATATATTGGGGTTTGATTTTTAAAATCATCAACAATTTTATTCTACATATATATTGGTTTGCCAGCATATACAAAAAATTCTTTTTTATTTTTTAATTGCAATATTTGAAATATTAAAAAATCTTTCAATATTGGTTGGCTACCAATTTTTTTTTAGAGGATCTAATTTATTAATCTGAAGAAAAAATATCTTGTTGGTTGAGCCTTTTGCAAGAGGGAAGTATAGTTTGTCAGCCCACTTAGGGTTCATCCCATCAGTCCCATTAACAACTCCTCACTAGGCTTGTGATCCATCCTCTAGCACCAACTACTTCTTGTCAACATTCTCCATCGACAACTCCTTCCGATGGCTAGTCCTTTCTCCATCTGCCTGTACCTAGTACGAGTTCCTTTAAATCTATTTTTTTAATATTATCAAAATTTTATTTATTTTCATATTTGTAAGGCCAATGGCTATTGGCCATGGTTTTTTATTTAAAACTTTTGTAAATTTTGTAAGACCGAAATTGGTATAGCCCATGGATAAAGTGCAATGACTAGGTCATATGTATGATTGAGTGTTTGTTCCATGGGCAACAATTCTTTTGCAAATTGAAGCATTGTGGTTACATCAACGACCAAGAACTAGCCCAAAAGGGGATAATTTTTTGCACCTTGATAACCTGTAGAGTGCCTAATATAGACCTTTTTTTCATTTTTTCACAACTTTCACCTAGTGTATTGAAATTTAGCAAATGAGATACCATCAAAAAGAGAATTTTCTCTACTTTCCAGTGGTGACATTCATTTTGGTATTCTACTATCAGGAAAATATATAGTCAATTGAAGTGAAAACCCTAATTTGGACTTAAAGGCTCATATCTTTGCAACCAATTTATCAAAATTTGGTGGTTCTAGTGGCATTAGGAAGGTAATTCAGATATTTTTTCTTCACTTCAATTACTTTAATCAGTTTTAGCTCTAAGTACTCTTGCATTGGTTTTGTTCAATTTGGTGTATTTATTCAATAACTTGGATATCCTGAAGTTGGGGAATTTTTTTATTTTATTTGGGTGGCATTGCTTTAGTTGCATAACATATTTGGAAGTTTCTATTTGTTGTTGAAGGTGATTATCTTTGTTTTTTTTGGAGAAATTTGATAGTACATTATGGGGATTGCATATTCTCCTTCTCTAGTTGTGTTGCACAAGGGAAATTATAAACAATGGTGGGATAGGATCATACACTATTTCCAATCGATAGATGTATTGCCACATCTATATGGTATAATTCCCCATCCAAGTGAAGGTATTTAGGAATTTCCTTGGAGTTGCAATAGATACACTATCTTAGAGATCATTTCAATGCAAGTTAATTGTGATGTTTTGAGTGCTATTGATCATTGTGATTTTCCTCATATCCTTTGGACTAAGATTTGGGAGCTATATGGGGATTTTGATACTCCACCTCTCCCTGATGGTCATGATTCAAAATGCCATTCTTCAGATCAAGTACCCCATGATGATATTTCTATTCAAGAGATCATAGATTTGGAATGTCTTGATTCTTCAGAAGAGGATTTTAGGGGTTCTAGAAATGTTTCTTCTCCATCACAAATAGTTGTTATCCCTTCGCATTAAGTGATTCCTTGTCCAGAGTCATTGATTGAGGCTTCCATCATTCATCAAGACACATTCAGTTTTCTAAACCTCATAACACATGATGGATTTGTTTTAGGGATTGTTGACTTAACTATTACTATAGATTGGAGGACATTCTTGGGAGGATATCACTCCTCTATTCAGATTCTACTTTGGAGAGTTCTCTCGAATCTCCTCATTCCTTTGTCTCAACCTTGATTGGGGATCCTGAGACTATATTTGAGGCACTTGTTTTCTCTTCAAAAATTTCATACATTAGATTTCTTGCCTCCCATTCCATTCAGGAGTTGGAGTTTCTTTAGCATCTACCATTGGATTTTCTTCTTCCTAGTGGGAGACATGTGGTTTGGACATCTTTATTGATTTATACTTCTTTTAGTGGTTTTTAGGACACTTCATTTAGGGGGTAAATCTAGTCTGCATATTCTTTCAATGGTTTTGATTTTGCTTGTTTGTCACCTTCTTCATTGATTGGGTATGTACCTGAGTTGATTGTGGCATCTTTATATTTAGTGGCAAAGGAGACACATGATAATTTTTCAAAGAAAACATCATCAACATCCATAATCATCCTTCCTTCCTTCAATTCCTATCTGGAATGGGAAGCAAGTTGTTTGTTGACATTGGATCATGTTTTGTCTTCAAACACTAACCATTTTTGTAGGTGATCTCATATTTTGGGGGGGCTATATAATTTGTCTCTTTCCCTCCTATGGAGGGGGGGTTTCATTATATTGTATCTATGTAATAGATGGTGTACTTGGGGGGTATTATGGAGTTCTCCATCCTTCCCATCCTTTCTCACTTTTCTTCATTTCATCTCCCTTTTGGAGAGGGGTTTTCTTCCCAATGTGTTTTCTCCTTTTCTCCATTTGTGGGAGATTAGTTGTATTTTCATTATCATTTGTAAATGGGTACCTAAAAGAGGCATCATGTAGCTCTGTTCCATTATCCATCATCTTAGTTGCATTTTTTATCTCCTCCCTAAGTTGCACTTATGGGGGGTGTTAGTGTAATTAATTGTTTATTACACTAGCATAAGTTAACTTAGGTCTTTCATTTAATTAATTAATTCCTAGGTTGCACCATAAGAAAATCATTAAATAATGGGGTCATTAACCATTCCATGTTTGTAAGAGATAAGGTTCCTTCAAGAAGACAAGTTGTCTTTTCTAGAGTTTATCTCAATCAATATATCATTCCCTAGGTAGTTAGTTAGGGTTTACATGTCATCACATCTAGTGTGATTAATACACTTGGAAACATCATAGTGCATATTGTATATCTCTCATACCTATATTGTCACAACCCTCTTTGAGAAAATAATTCATTCAATTTTTTTTAACCTTATTAATACTATTTTGATAAACAAAAAATTACAATTCTTTGGAAATAAATAATTATTTAATTGCTTTGGTAAATAATAGATATTAAACATATATATAGTAAAATAATATTTATATAATTTGATATTATTAAAGATCAACTTATTTTATTCCTTGGAAAAGAGTAAATAAGTTTTTTACATATAAATGAATAAATTATATTTTTCAAAAGATTTGAATAAAAATAAAGTTTATTTATTCTTGGACCATTACAAGAACGGTAGGTTATTCTTTGCATATGGATTTACAATGGGGTGAATATGGAATAACACTCATTTTTGGAGAGTGAAAGAAAAGAGGAGGCATTATGAAGTATGGAGGGGTAGTTATATTAAAAATATATATATGAAAGGCCAAGTTTACACAGTTAGTTACAACTTGCATGCTAATATTTTGGGGGGTTACAACTTTGTAATCTATGAAATTCCTCTTTGGGTGTGCATCTTTTTAGGGTGTCCAAACTTGGTTCCAAAGCTCTCATTTTTTCTATAGAGTTTCATAAAATATAGACCTAGTCTATGGCAAAGGAAGCATTGGGCTCATGGTTATAGTATCAAAAGTAGTCCATAATGTTAGTGGCCATGTCTTAGGGGTCATACTCAATATGCTCATTTCCAAAGAGATCACAGGTGAAATGGCGGGAGAAGTAAGACCCATGGGGGATAGACATCATAGAAAGACATATGGCTCATCAGTCAGAGGCTTTTATAATATTGCCAGATTATGAGACTCGTTGTTTACAAAGTTGTGTTTGTAGAGGAAAGTAGCAAAGGAAGGGACAAGGAAGGAAATAGCATCAATATCCATGGCTCTATTGGAAACATAAATTTTGATGGGACTACTTTAACTATGGACAAAGAAAAAAAGAAGAAGAGAAAAATCATAGCGTCAACATTAAGGAGGGAGGATTCTCACAGTTTGATTTGGTCTCATGGATCTAATAGTAGGTATTTTGTGTAAATCTAGAACACCAAGTATTAACAATTTCACTTGTCTTACCTTTTTATATTGGTGGGTAACCTTTTAGGATTTTGCATAGATTTTACTTCTTCACCTTATGTCATTTAGAAAGATTATTTACAAAATCATATTTGTAGAAATAAGTTGAGCTTTAATCTTTGAGTATTGTTGTTGTGAGTACTTTCATTGATGAAACATGTTAATATAGGGACTACATTCCTTTATGAGGGAGGAATCGGGCTAACAGATATGGGAGAAATCATTGTGACAATGATCACGTTGTCTGAGTAAGGAAAGATGTTGGATCAAGTGCAAGAGAAGATGATATTGTGGGTTTCATTTTGAAAATTGGAGGGACATTATCCAAAATGATAGAACAATAGGTGGGACACTTGGTGAAAGCTTGGGATGTTCCCAACATGGCACATTTTGGCAATAGGGAAGAAGTCTCAAATGCTCTTCACAACAAATTAGGACACATGTCACTTGGGGGATAGGATCTCCAGAGTTGGTTACTCATTATGAAATGGTATTTAGGGTGTAAGAAAATTTCTCTCAAACTCTATTTATTTTTATATGCATCTTGTCTTTAGGAATTAGCATTATGTTGAAGCTCAATAATCAAAATTAAAGTACCTGATTATGCTATTTTTTTCTTGTTGATTATGCTCTGATGTTTGTCTAATGCTTAAAATATTTCTATCACAATCTTAAAACATTCAATCAAATAGCTATTGGGTTTTATTTTTTAGAATCTATATGAAGAAATTTTGGATATTATATCAATCTGTTTTATTGGTAGGGAGACTTTTGTTTGGATCTAAATCCGTAGGTCTCAGGTTTGTCTAAGGAGTAGTTAGGTGTCTGAAAACTAAGTTCTCTCTTCAAAACAATGCATGATATGTTCAAGAAATAATTGAATCCAAAATGGTTTTGTAATTCAAATTCTTGGAGGATTCACTTTTAACTCTTTTGAAATATTGATCTGAGTTTCAACGTTTTTTTCCAAATATGAGAATAGATTTGGTTACTTGAAATGTTTTCTTTTTTAATTCCTCAGTGAGAACTCGTATACCATAAAATGAGTGTTCTTTGTTTATGTTTATCATTAAGCTATTGAAAACAAGATAGACAATGGATTTTCCTAATATAAATATCAGTGATAGGAAATATCTTATATAGTAAGCTGAAATATGCTTCTTCAATAGTTATAAGGAATCATTGTATTTTGGACTATCTCAATTTTTTTACGATTGGAAGCACGGTGTTTGTCTGGTCTCTTAAATTCCATAAAATAAAAGAATCTTATCAGTCTACCTAGTCTCATTCAAAGATGACAGTAGGAAAAACAAAGGCATCCTGCATCATGGCGTTTACCCTGATAACAATGCAATTCTATGATGATCTCAAAGCAATAAGAAGTACCAAATCTTTGTCATTCATAGGAACTATTCTTCTAACTTTGTATCAGGTTGATAATGGCATACTTGTACAATTCTGGAAGGGGAAGTAAAGAAACAACAATGTTGTTATGGATGGTATTGGTATTATTACCTTGCAGAGCAACGAAAGGGGCATCAACATTGTTTGTGTTTGGAGAATCGTACAGTGACACTGGAAATGTGGTAGAGGCATTTCCTTTCAGAATGATTATATAGAAGCCATCATATGGTTCTACATTCTTTGGAGGCCCCACTGGATGTTTTTCTAATGGACGTCTCATCATCGATTTTCTTATGTGCAGGTCTCCCCCATGAAGAGCAGAGGCAACCCATAAAGTCATGTAACAACAAGATGGTGTAAAAGAGGTAAGATATTTTAATCACATATGGTGTCTTATGCAAATATATTCATATGAGTATGAGCCTTTTAATGGAGTTCATGTCACTACTAGATATTTTCTAGAGGTACTTGGTAATTCTATAAGATTCTTGTTGTTGAGTTATTTGAAGCAATCATTTGTAGTTAAGATATTCATTCTTTAGGATATATTACTCCTTCAAGCCCTAGGGATAAGTTTGGGAATAAAATGCAGATAGGAGTTCTTATTTATAGTAACAAATATATATATATATATATATATATATATAAGAAATTAAACCAATATTTTTGTATGATTTATTTTTAATATATAGACTCATGTTTCATTTGAAATTCATTGAACAATATATAAATATTGTTTGGTAGTTCCTTCCTTATTCATATTAGAATAAATATGTATGTACATAAGCTTCCTATGAATTTCTTGAGGAAAAATGGTTAGTAAAAAAAAGTTGTTTTCTAGCTAAAGTACATCATTCAAAACTGTACAGTAACATGTTTATTAATATTTAATCATTTAATAGTGTTATCTTTTATAAAGTATTTATTTGTCAAGCGATGGATCTCTTACCATCATTGTTGTATTAGTAACCCTCAATGCCTAATCATCATGTTAAATTCATTCATGTATCATGATTTGTATTGCAGCTAACATATGTAATGAAGATTTCATAATTCAAGAAGCATTCTATTCAAGATATATCATGATCAAGCAAGAGCATAAGGCTAGAGTTCTAGTGAGTAACAATATCATTAAGTAATCATTCTCCATTCATGTATCTTATTTCTTATCATTTCAAGGTTTGATTACCAAAGTGGGGTTTGACCAAGGAAAACCCCTATTCACTAACATTTTCTTGTAGGTCTAGGTGGTGGACACATTGATGAGCAAGCTTATCATGTAAAATCAACCTTAGAATGGTTAGTTATGTTGCACTTGTAAGTTATTCACTTTAAATAAAGATGAATCCCACTTATACTGATAAATCACTTATCTGAGATTATTTTTATTTACCTTGATTCATTGATATGGATGTCATTCCATTTGTATTAATAAGTGATTGAAAATTATTTAATGATTCCTCTTTCTTTCCCCATTATATAATTTTTTGATTCTATTAAATTAATTTGGAAATTAAGGGTAGTAGTTAGTAATTGAATTTTCCAGACCCTTTACATTTTGGTATCATTGAAATAGATGATTTGTTTATTGTATCATTGGAATAGATGATTTGTAACACCCTTAATGGTGTATGTACATTGATAATGTTGTATGAAATTACTTTGAGTGTTTATGGATAACTCTTGGTATACCTATTATGGATATATCATTTATATGGATGTACTCCTATCTCCTTACTTGAAATGAATGTTACTCATTTATTTTATTTTGTATGGAATGGAAAATTTTGATCTTTACATATATATTCAAGGCATATGTACATTTGTAATCATATTCTAGATCAATATCAATCATAGTTTGGATGCCCTTAGTTGCAACACTTTTTGTGAGGGTGAATTTCTTCTTGGAAAATATCCATTGAAGTGTGCATATCTTCATTGAATGATTCAACATCCATTATTTCAACACCCACTTGCAAGCCTAGAGTGGGACCAATTTGCCATGGGTGGCAAATGAGTTCCTCTTGGCTCAAAATTTATTTTGGGTTTTTATTCATTAAGACCTTATGCTGGCCTGTGATGTATTCTTGGGTAATTAGGGCATGAGTGTGTACAAAATAAGTGTTTTTCCATCCATTTTAACCCCTATTCCTCTCATTCACTCATTCAACATCAATTAGCACTTTTGCATTCAAAGCATCATTACATCATTTGATCAAGCAAATATCAAGCATCTTGGAGTAGCCATTGACATATCTTTAGACTTCTACAACAAGGATTTGGTGAGTTTAGGAAACTTGCATGTTGTTTATTCATCATTCCTTTCTTTATCAAGGGTTTGATTACCAAAGTGGGATTTGACCAAGACAAATCTCTATAGTCTAACCCTTAACCATTTCCCCCCTCTTTCCCTGTGTTTTTGTAAGTCTTGTAGGAAAATTTGTCAAATAAATAGGTGTTGAAAGGTGGTCAACAAGTCATCAAAGTGATTCAAGTAAACCAAACCCTAATTCAAGATTGGAGACAACATTTAGCTTGTTTTCTGCAGATTTGACTCTGTCAACCCGACAAGAAGACAAGTGCAAATATGGACCTAAAAAATTGACCCTTGAATTTGTAGAATTTTGGAGCACTAATTCTCCATTAGTGGAAAATGAGTCCCACCTATAGGCTAGAAAAGTTGATTTAGTTAGAATTTAGTTCCTAATAGTCGGAAACCAGTTTTAGGTCATTTTACCAGAAGTAGGATTGCTTTGCCATCAGTGGAGAATGAGTTCCACTAGTCATCAACAATGAATTTTCCAAATTCTTAAATCTTCTAGCATTAGCACCTCTAGGTACACTCTGTTTAGTCTCATTCAATTCTATTTACATTTATAGTTTATGTTTTTAGTTTATTTCTGCATATCACATTGTGTTTTCAAGCATTGCATATTTCATTAGTTTTGCATTCATAATCAATCATTTTTTATCAATTAGGTACATTTAGATCATTGCATTTATTAATAATTACATCATACATTCCTTATTTTGAGTGAACCACCATAATTTTTGGGTTCTACCTCTGTCCTTTTAGGTGAAAAACCCTAAGAGTGCAAGAGTACATAGACACACTTAATGTTTTTTTTCATCTACTCTCTCTACCATAGTATCTTCAATTGCCAGAACTACTATACCTCCTCTCACCTTTCCTAAAGTATTCACAAAGTACATATGAGGAATAGTATCTAAGCTATCTGGGGTGATATTAAACTCCATTGCATAAGTGGTGATGGCCCAAATTGTTGCTAGCCTACCTATTCCTCCACCACCCATAGAGCCATTGGAAATGGAGGAAATCATACAGATATTAGAGGAAATGGATAAACAAAAAAGGGGAGTTTTCAAAGGAATAATAGAAGAACTAGAGAATCCCTTTAAGGATGATTACTTTGAGCACCCCGAGGGAAGAACAAGCATAAGTGTGGATAGGGTAGAAACTAACAAGGAGAAGTCACAATATTGAGAGGAGGGAGCTAAAGCTCTCAATGCCAAGTACATAATAGAGACCTCAGACCAAGAGCTTGAAGAAGAGCTATCCCAATAGCTCAAGGATATAGGAGAAGAGGTGGAATATGAAAGGAAATCTCTTGAAGATAAGGAGGACAATGTAGTGAATATGGAGACGTTTGAGGAGCCTCCACTAGTTGGGAAAGACAAAGGCCTTGTTGAAGAAGAAAAGGTAGTACCTAAGAAAGAAGGAGAGAAAAAAAGAAAAGAAGGAAGAGGATGCTCCTAAGAAGAGTCCCAAGACAAAACATCATGTATAAATCAAGCAAGAATTAGAAATGAAACTTCATAAAGAAGGCATCACTAAAGAGAACATAGTCATCACTAAGTCAGAAAGACAGCATACCATGCATATTGAGGACTAAAAAGAAGAAGAAGAAAGAACTGAATGAGAAGCTCTGATCCATGAAGAGAAACAACCCCAACATGAGTATAAAGAAGAAGGTGATCATGAATTGCCAAAGGGGGAGACTCAAATTCCTGATTGGGTCAAGAAGCAATTGCAGAAGAAAACCCCAGCCCTCATTGATCCAAAGGCTTGACTTTAATCTATCTTTTCAAGATCACAAATGAATATAAAGAAGGAAAATAAGCCAAGGGTACATTCTCAAATCATTGTCAATGCATTAGGGTCAAGAACTATGCAGATAGCCACCCTAGTGGTAGATAAAGGAGAGGGTGTCAACTATAGAATTTCCACCATCCACATGGGAACTACTACAAGAGAGAAAAAAATTGATGAGTTTTAGTGGCCACAATAATGAAACAGATGAATAAAGATCATTCCTCTAAGGAGGAACTGAAGGCACAAGTGGTAGACCTCAACACCTATATCTAGCAATGGACATCTCTAGAGGAAGAAGCTCCAACTACATCCTCTGTACCCCCGCTCCTCTCCCAAGAAGAACTCTCCAAGATGGAGAAGATGGAGAATTTGACTAAGGCTACTGTAGATTGGCTTTGATAGGTGCTCTATAATGGTGACATGGGCATAGGCCACATTTTCTGGATGATCAATAAATTCCAAGATGTGCAAAAGCGACTAGAGGGCATGGAAAGTATTTTTCATCAGTTCACCAAGCTCTATAGGATTACTTATCATAAGCTTGAGGCCATTCTCAAAATTCCCAAGATAACATGGGAGAAGGAGTTGATCCTTGTAAAGGACAATCACTGGCTGGTAGAAACATGTAAAATGGCACTAGATCATAGGAGGGATGTCCTGGAAAGAGTGTTGTATGAAGTTGAGGTTGACCTTGAATGGGTCAAGGAACACAAGATGGACAATGGAGAGTACCTAAAGCTGATGATAGATTATGATATGTCTGTCATAGAGCTAGATCCAAAGAAGATCAAGTCATACTTCTATAAGAAGATGGAGCAAGGGGCAGCAAACTCACTAAAACTAGAATTCATAGATTTTGCTGCTAGGGCCTCCATCCAATCAAAACAAGTCATTAAGGCCACACCAAAATGTAGAAAGAACTAGGATCTAATTACTAGAAGAGCTAAGAAGTTGACCTTCGATTTTCTTCAATCTAATATTATGGAGTGGAATAAGCTTCAAGTACTGATTGGTAAATTCATGGAGTATGCCACTATTCAGAATAATTAAGGGAAGTCGGTGATAGATTATGAGTTCTTGATAGTACAAGCTGAGAAAAGAAAGTAGTCACTAGAAGACAAAACTGCTATAGTGTCAGGCCACTATACGACAAAATAGAGAAAAGAAAAAATTGTATTTTATATTAGTATATTTTTGGGGTAGGTGAAACCCTAATGTAAAATGAATCTTGGCCACACAATGAGAGTAAATCCTTTCCATTCATTTCATTTTTAGAAAACTATAAATAGGGGGCCTCCTATCATTTTCAAAGAGAGAGTTGAGTTATTGTAAAGAAATGTTGTAGAAATTTTAATAGAATTTCATTGCTTTTGGTGGATTCTTGTGTTTCTCTCATGTTATATGATTCATCTCCTCATATTTGATACATTTATATAGATTTAGTTCATTTTTCTAGTTTTTTTCAAGTAGTTTTAGTTGTTAGTTGATGTTGTCCATTGGTATTGAGGAATGCTATGGTGTTGATGCTTTCCATGTTCATGCTTTTTGCTAGTTATTGATGATAAACAACAATGTAAAGCTAATCTGAACACTAATCCATTGTTGCACTTAAAATCCATCTTTGATTCATGCTTTATGGTGAATGAATAGCTAAAAATCTATATACCTTCGAAGATAGAACTAGTTTCATGAGATTGTATTATTGTTTGGTAAAGTGAACCTCAGTTTTAGGAAGGTTTTCCACTATAGCATCCTCCATTAAATCACTGTTCATTAGTAGTTGTAGGTCTAGGAACTCTTACCTCCCTTTTTCCTTTTGAACTTTCTTTGAAATAGTAGTCTAGGAAAAGTTCCAACATCATTGTAAAGCCAAATCTAATGTTGCACGTGGAGTTTTAGACTACTATTTTGAACTTGTAGCAAATGCAAATCACTCTTGAAATCTAGAAAACTCCATTTGAAGATCCAATCTCCTTCCAACATAGCAACTATCCATGCCCCCTGTGATTACTAGAAAATCACATCAATCCATTGAGTTATTTTTTCAAGTCATGACTTGATTCCCAAGAGACCTTGAGGTAATTTTGTACAACTTGTTTGTAGGGAGTTTCCTTTCAAGAGAGGTAGTGCACTTGTGTGCTACCTATGTTGAGAAGTGAAAAAAAACCCATTAACAGGTAGCAATAGAGGAATGTCACAAAGAGAGAAGGATACATCAAATAGAACATCATGAGGGATCATGTTATGCACATGTAATCATACATAAAGAAAACAAAAAGAAGAAATCATGCAAAATACTAGTAAGGCACATGTGATCCAACCTAGAGAAGGTCGTCTACATCCCAATCATGTTCATTGTATACCAAAGGTGAGAAACTAGCTAAAGGGACAATAACAAGTCCTGAACTAGGGTCATTACAAAGTTCAAGACTCTTCCAAGGTGAATTATCGTTTAAACTCATGGAGGAGGAGAACAATGTATTTATTTCCCTATGCACCTCCTCATCAATTTTAGTAATCTATTCATCATCTAAATTAATCCCAATAGGAGGTTGAATGATAATGTCTATATAACCTCTTAAAATGGGGTTTATATGCTTTCATAAGGCTTAGGACATAGAGTACACCCACTTTCAAGCTATTCCATTCAAGGATAACCATAGAGATCTCAATGCAAAGGAGAAATAGATCTTGCAATAGGGCTATCCTAGTGAGTGATTGTAAACTAATGAGGGTTTCACCACCAAGTCAGGACTTGGAAAGACAAATGCAATTAAAGATGTAACACTAAACCCTAATATGATGCAATGATTTATAAAATGACATAGAAATGTAAATGAATCAAAATCAAAAGTTGCAAGATGAAAGATGAAATATGTGAATCTACACATTTGAAGCATACTTGAATGGATTCTAGAACACTAAATTTCTTACTTTTTGACCTACTAGGACTCATTCGCCAATTTGGATGAATTAGTCCTAGATCAAGGTTTCTATATAGGAATAGGTTCTAGTAAAAATGGTATCTAAATATGCAAAAATCCTGAAAAACACCAGTAGTGGGACTCATTTGCCACTTCTGGTGAATCAATATCATTCTATTTTTTGGGAATTTCAAGTTCATATATATACTCCAATCTCTTCCCTTCCCTTCCAAACTAATTTTTGGATTCAAAATATGAGAAAATACCTACAATACAAAATATAGACTAAATTTTCTTGTGGGACACTTGCCTCGATCAAACCCCTAGTTTGGTAATTAAAAATTGATAGGAATAATGAAACTTGAATGAAAATGTGATCATAAACCCTATCCTTAAGAATTTCTAAGACTAGGAAATATGAAACATAATGCAACACTATTCTATTGTGTAAGAATATGATGCATGAATGGAAACATGAAGGTGAATGACTCACTTTGAGAGACCTCTAATCACCCAAATGAGCCCTAATTATGCTTGTACCTTCCTTAGGTTGAATTTAGAGTGATAATGGAGGATGGAATCACTTAGGAAACAAGTCCTTAGGCTTGGCTTGATGACTAGTTGCATCTCCCCAACCTAGAATCCATCATGATTCATCATAGACAACCATGATCAACCCTTGAAAATGTTATATCTAGAATGAAAGTGAGCTTGAAGACCTACCAAAAAACTTTAATTCTACTTCAAGACTTCAACTTTTCTTTCTTTTGAAACTTGAATGATTTTGTGAAAGAATACTTGAAGATTCTTGATGCTTGTCTCTTTAATTTGCTCTTGAAAAATGCTTGCTTTGATGAAAAAGTAACTTAGAAGTTTCTTCTATAGGCATTGACACCTAATTTATTGTTTCCAGATCTCAAAGGCTAACATCAACAAAAAATTTGAATTAAAAAAGGTGATTTTCTTGCTCAAAACTTAAAAAATCCCCAAATGGGACTCATTCACCCATAGTGGTGAATGGGTCCCACCTAGGGAGACTCATTTTCCCAAGGTGGTGACTAAGTCCCACCGTAGATTTTTGAGGTGGGCTTTCAAGATTTTTGATGTTTTAAATGATTTTGTCAAGTTTTTAGCTGAAATAAGCCTCAAGATCTAAAATAACGGGTCTTAGGGGCCTATTAATGATAACTTAAATGGTAATTAATGTAAGGATATGAAAATATGTCCAAATTAGGAAAGGAATTGTACTATCCTCAAGAAAGGAGTACAATTTCCATTGTCACATTTATCCCCCACTTTAACACCCATATGACTCTACATGTGTATGCAAGCTAAAGGACTCTAAACAATATACTTTACTTCATACAAGGATACTCATATAGGAGAATGAATCCCCCACTATAGCTATCTAAAAAACCATGATGTTAGGAACCACATCCTGCAACACGAGTGCATTAGTTGTCTGAAAAATCCTCTTATCTACCTTCTCATAGAAATAAAATTTGAGGGTAGATATATTCCCCCCTTGCTTCCACTTGCTTTACAAAGGTAGAATCAAGGTAGTAGTCTAACCACATCAAATAAGGTAGGTAATATCATGGGTTATTTCCATGTACCATACTACATGATGATAGAAATTTAATAAGGATGGGAGTACAATCATGATTCTAACACAACAAATATAATTGAAAACCAAGCTCTCTAGCTCCTATTATGCTAATTTGAATGAAAGAAACTTTTTAACCCTAATATAGTCCAAACCCTAATTTTAACTTATATAAGAGTAAAAAGTGAAGTAAACTCTAACTATTTTTTCATTTACCTTTTTGTAGCTTGAGTTTGGTGAAGAGTAATTGAAAATTTCTAGCCAATAAGATTGTGTGCCTACTAGACTAGACATCTTATGAGATTAGGTGGCCCACAACGAGCATTATTATTAGGTGAGTTTATTTTTCTGCCTTAGCTTTTTCCTTACACATTTATTTTATGATTTGTATGCATTTCTAGGTTAATATAGGGCCTTGGAAGAAAATTTTGCAAAGCGTCCCTTTTTTCAAAAAGTGTCCCCTTTTTTCACAAAGTGTCCCCTTTTTTCACAAAGTGTCCCCTTTTGTCAGGTTCACCAAAATGGAATCTCTTAAAATGGGTTTTTTATATGCTTTCATAAGGCTTAGGACCTAGAGGACACCCACTTTCAAGCTATCCCATTCAAGGATAACCCTAGAGATCTCAATGCAAAGGAGAAAAAAAGCTTGCAATAGGGTCATCCTAGGGTATGATTGTAAACTAATGAGGGGTTCACCACCAAGTTAGGACATGGAAATAAAATGCAATGCAATATGCAATACTAAATCCTAATATGATGAAATGATTTATAAAATGACCTAGAATTGTAAATGAAATAAAATAGAAAGTTGTATGATGAAAGATGTTCACCTAGAAATTTGAAGCAGACTTGAATGAATTCTAGAACACTTATTTTTTTTTAATTTTTGACCTATGAGGAATCATTCGCCAGTCTAGGTGAATCAATCCAAAATCAAAGTTTCTATACACAAACAAGTTTTGGGAAAAACGGTATTTCAATATGCAAAAATCCTAAAATAACCTGTAGTGGGACTCATTTGCCGCTTTTGGTGAATTAGTCTTATACTATTTTTTCAGGAATTTCAAGTTTCAATCTATACTCCAATCTCTACCCTTTCCTTCCAAGTATATTTCTAGATCCTAATGTGAGAGAAAATACTTGCAAAACAAAATATAGACTTGATTTGAAGTTTATGGGGGTTTGCCTTAGTCAAACCCCTAGTTTGGTAATTAAACATTGATGGAAATAATGAAACTTGAATGTAAATGTGAACATAAACCCTAGCATTAAGTGTGTCTAATACTAGGAAATTTGAAATTGAACCATAGATTTTTGGGAATAAGGTTTATAATGCTACTCTTGCACTCTTAAGGTTTTTGCACCTAAAAGGAGAGAGATAAACCCTTAAAATCAATGTGGTTCAATCAAATTAGGAAATGTATGATGTGATTAAGACTAAATGAGATGATTCAAATGAAACTAAGCTAAGTAATTGACTTATTATGAATGCAAAACCTAAGAAATATGCAATATTTGAAAACACAATGTGATATGCAAGCATAAACTAAAGTATGAACAAGTGCAGAACAAAATTGAAAAAGGCTAAATTAGAGTGCACCTAGGCGATGAATGAAGAATATGGAGTGTCCTGAATGTTGACAGAGATCATTGAAAATCACTAGTGGGACTCATTTTCCATTGATGGTGAATTAGTCCTACTTTTAGCAAAAACTACTAGAAATTTGTTTCTAACTATTGAGATCCAAAATCTAACAAAATCTACTTTTCTAGCTTTAAGGTGGGACTCATTTTCCACTTATGGTGAATCAGTCCTCTCCCAAAATTATGTGAAATTAGGGACCAATTCTATAACACCAGATCTGGACTTGTCTTTTTATCAGGTTGATGGAGTCAAATTTGCAAAAAATGAAATGTAGGTTGTCTCCAAGCTTGAAATGTAATTGATTTGACTTGAAACACCTTGTTGACTTCTTGACCACCTTTCAACACCTAATTTCTTTATAAATATGCATACAAAAGTCTGTAAACACACATTCAAAAGGGGAAAAATGGTTAAGGGTTAGGTTATAGGTATTTCCTTGGTCAAATCCCACTTTGGTAATCAATGCCTTAATAAATAAATGTAATGGAAATGAACAAGGAAAGATGAATAAAACAACATGCAAATGTCCTAAAATCCACCACAACCTTGTTGAAGAAATCTAAAGATCTATTAATGGTTTCTCAAGATAATTGATTAATGCTTGATTAAATGATGCAAAATTCTTGAATGCTTGAATGAATGGAAGTGAATTAGTGGGAATTGGTGAATGGGTATTAAAATGGATGCAAAAACACTTATTTATACACTTTTCCTTACTAATGAAACCTCATCATAGGCTAACATAAGGTAATTTTTGAATAAAAATCGAGAAAGAGAATTTTAAATATTTTTAGTTTTGGGCAAGGACTCATTCACCACCCATAGAGAATGGGTCTCACCTTGTGATTGTAAGTGGGTGTCGGGAATTGAGTTGCATTTAATGTTTGTTTTTGGGTTTACACTAAAAAATACACTTAATTAAGCCTTATGAGTGCATAAAGGGGTCAAATAAAGCATAAGAAAGGTGTAAATAGTGAAGTTAAGCCTAGAAAAGTGTGAAAGCTTGTTACAAAACTTTACAACACTTCAAAATAGAACTTGATAAGTGATGAAAACGTGATTTTTAGATGAATTGTAATGAATAGAGTCTAGAAAAGTGTAGAAATGTTTTACAACACTTCATAACACTTTCACAAGACACCATAATTTGAATTTTAAAGACCTAATATGAATTTTTAAGTCACATTAAAACATTAAATCAAGAGCCAAAATGGAACAAGCATCATGAAGAAAGACCTAAAAGACCATGAAAATGTCCAAGATCCATTTTATATGGTACATTTAGCCCCCACTTTAGTGAGAAGATGAACTCGCTTCAAAATCACACTAAAGTAGCCATGCATATCAAGAAGAAT
>VDFB02339459.1:0-46273 GCA_007258455.2 Sequoia sempervirens | reverse complement strand
TTTTCATCCATGAATGCTTCAATCTTCAAAATGGAAGGAATAATGTAATGACAAAATCAGACAATTTGTTGTAAGCCTTGACCTCTCTTTTATAGGTGCCTACTTTGGGCCCTCTATTTTATTTTACTTTTTATTTTTATTTACTTTCCCCTCCAAGTATTTAATAATAATTATTAAGTTACCCATTTGAAAATAAAATGATTGGGCCCAATTAGAATATCATTATTTTTATTTCATTTGGCCTATCCTTTAGTTTATAGGAAATGGGAATAGGTCAGAAATTTTTCCATGGATCTAATCCTAAAAAGGATTGAGCAGGGCATTGTACGAGTGTAGGAGTTATATTTTCTTTTGATACTTATGAAATAAAAGCATGGGGTATCTATATGGTGTCTATGCATGTCAAGGTGTAATCTTGAGCTATCTTCTTTTTCCTGCCCATGTCCACTCTAAATTTAGGTCTTGATGTTCATTCGTGAGAGTAAGCTCCTTTGGTATTTGCCTTTTGGAAGGGATTTTCTATGAGCTCGGAGTCATTTTCACAAGAGTTGAATGGAGTGAGAAATTTACATTGTGTTCTTGGAAAAGTTGACCTATTCATTTGCTGAAATGATTAAGTTGAGATAAGGCGATTTTCTTTGTTTGGCAATCATCCAGATTTTGCTTTCATTGTTCTTCTCATGCAGCTTATAGATGTTAGCTATTGGCTTCTAAGATGGCAGCTCAATCTTTTAGAAGGAGGTCCTCTGAACAAGTTAAATCTCCGAAACAAGAAACTTAATCTCGTAGGTGTTCTATGAATCCTAGTTGAGTGAATAAAATGCAGGTCCAAACATAACACTCAATGCTCCTGAACTGCAGGATGACTTTTATGATGAGGTGTGATATCTTTTGAGAAATTAGTCCTATGTTATTGTTCAATCCAGAAAACCCCCCCCAAAAGGTCTGATTAGTTCCCAGTTTGGTCAACTACAGCTATTACAATTTATTATAATTTAATCGAATTAAATATAGTATAATTTATTTTTAATTATTTTGATTTTATATGTATACAAAGCTCAACAAATATAATTATTTAAATAAAAAATTAAACTTATTGATATTTTCAAATTTATTATAGTTTATTTATATTTACTATACTATTATTTTATTTTTAAAAATTTTAATTTAATATATTTGAACATTTAGATTAGATTTTAGAATTAGAAATATAATTTATAAATTTGTCATTTGCAATTATTAAAAACTAAAACATTTTAAAATTAGTGGAAAATAAGATAATACCATATTCAAAATTATTAAAAACTTTTGAAAGATTTAATTTTAAAATGTATTTTTTATTTTAATATAATGTTAAAAATTTATTTAAAATATACCAATCAAGTTTATATTCTTTATTTGATTAGAAATTTGCTATTGTAATTTGTTAAAATTTTAAATGTCAGATTAATAAAATTAATACTAATTGTTAAAATCTTAAATATTGAGCATTATTATTTGTCTTCTAAACCATGCAGATTGTAATTCAATCGCTTCCTGAAAATCAAAAGCCAAAGGATGGAAACATGCGTCTCATGATGGTGCTAATCTCAAATGTAACATGTGTCAACATCCTTTTACCGGATTATCATTAACAAGGGCGATGGGCCACTTCATTGGTATTACAGGGGGTGCGGGAGTGGTGTTGCTCCATGTAAGAATGCGACTCCAAAGGCTAGAGTTGTTCTAGAGAAAGAACATTCATCTTCGATTATAAGCAGTGTTCCACAAGGATGCCCCCCAACCTCGTGTTTTCGAGATGTCCTTGTCTCGGAGATTTGGGGATGTGGGGGGGAGCAACGGTCCCCCTATAGCCCCGCCACCCCACCACCAATGCCACTATCTCCAAGATGTTATTGGGACTTCGAGGCATCCCCGAGATGTCCAAGGGACTCCTAGGAGTCTTCGAACCGTCTCGAAGACCTCCAAACATCTCCTGCGACTAGCCAACCAAAAAGCAAATCTTTTTTAAAAAATCAAAATTTTCTTTGAATTTTGTGCCCAAGGCCAAATGCTAATGGCCTATTGGCCCCACCCACACCCCACACTTGAATAAAATAAATCCACTAATGCATCATCCACATGTTTCTCCATTGGTTTCCATAGACTATTCAAAGTTCCATCCCTTTTCGGTCCACTTGTAGAGGCCTTGGGTAGAGTAGAAGAGGAAGGCACAAAAGATGTTAGGAACCTAGACACATCTTTCTTGATTCTTTGTTTCTTTTGTGTTGATTTCATCTTCTTATAAATTGTTCCACGGAGTTTCATGACAAGGAGACGCGGGGACGTGGGGATGGGGGACCAAGGGCCTAAGTTTGGGGATGACAAGGGACGATGGCTGAGAAGGGACGATGGCTGAGTGGTGATGGGGCAGTGGCGTTGAAATACACATAGCACTTGAAAAAATAGTTATAAGATGTATAAGAATTACAAATGAAACTTTGGAAAACTAGTTTTAAACATTTGAATATTGAAGTGAACATTAACTTGGCATCACTCTTCTTGCTCTTCATCTTGCTCTTCCTCGACCCTCTTGATCTTCATTCTCACTCCTTCACCTTACACTTGTAGCTTTCACTCTCACACTCACACTATTAGCTGCTTCTTGATGGGGGGACGCAGGGACCAAGGGCCTAAGTTTGGGGACGGTGGGGGGATGGTGATGCTGAAATACATATACTACTTGAAAAAATAGTTATAAAAAGATGTATAAGTATAAGAATTGCAAAAGAAACTTTGTTAAACTAGTTTTAAACATTTGAGATTTAAAGTAAACATTAACTTGGTGTCACTCCTCTTCTCGCTCCTCCTCAACCCTCTTGCTATTCATTCACACTCCTTCACCTTACACTTGCAGCTCTCATTCTCACACTCACACTATTAGCTTCTTGTTGAATTGTTGTTGTGAATTAAAATGAGGATAGGAGGCAATTTTATAGAGTTTGTGAGGTTTGGGTGGAGCCCATAGGCCATTAGGATTAAGCCTTGGGCAAGAAGTTTAAAGAAAAAAATTATTTTTATTTTTGAAATTGCTTTTTGGTTGTCTGGCCAAAGGAGACTCATGGGTGTCCCTGAGATAGACAAGAAACTCCTAGGAGTTTCCTAGAAGTCTTGGGGACATCCCGATGTCGTTTTGGAGACGATGGCACTAGCAATGAGATGACAGTGCTAACGGTGAGGGGAGGAGTGTAAGATTTGTTGCTCCCCAAAATAAGCATGTTATCTATCAACAAGAGAAGGAAATGAACAAAGTTGGCAAAAAAAGGAAGAAAATGAAATGAAGAATGATTTTGCACCGCAACATGGTGTCGATGAGTCCTCAGGTAACTAAGGAAAAAGAGCATTGATTCAAGGGAAGTTGCAATTGTAGTTTCTGTCAAACCCCTGAAATGTATGAAATGTTGAAACCTTCAGCATAATAAGAATTAGCAATATGAAATTGATTGGTCATGCTTGGAAGCAATCACATCTTCTACAAAAGTGTCATGAAGGATCCTTGATCTCTATAATATCTCAGTCCATAAAAACTGCTAAGCGACAAAAGCAAATAAGTACATTTATTGCAGAATAACTAGGGTTGATGCGAAACATATTTAGTTCCTAAATTGAATTGAATTAATCTCCTTTGAAAGTGTCAAGTGTATGTAAATACTAAGGAAGAAGAGAAGAAGACTCTGAGTGTGTTGCAAGCAAACCCTAACAGCAGTTTTCCATGTATTTTTCTGGCATTGTTCGAACACTAGTATCAAAAAGCAGTAGCATTGCTACACCAAATGTGATTTGATTTTATTGAGAGGCCAAGGCCCAAATATAAGAACTTTCCATTCAAAGCAATGGAGGAAGACAAAGATGGAGCATTTTCAAAGATTCCAACGGATGTTGTGTACTACGAAACGTAAGAATTTATATCCATACTCAGCTAATGAAATTAATCGTACCTTTTTGTTTGAAAGGGTTTGACACGAGCTACTAAATGAGAATGGAGATTACAAGCCAAAGTATGGGAACATCTGTAAAGTCTTTCCAAACTTTGGCAAAAACGAGGAATGGGTAAGAATCATCTTGAGCCATATTCATGACAATTTCATTTGGTTAGACAAACCCTATTTGATCACCAAGGATGCTATTAGGGTTGTTACTAGTCTTTGCGCCTCCAGACCAACCCTTCTATGTGTTGTTTTATATGATCAGACATAAAAGCAGAATTTAACTCAAAAAATCAAACACATAAACACCGAGAATACCCTGGGAAAACCCTCCTCTTGAGGGAGAAAAACCTAGCAAAAGATATATCACTTATATATAATTAATGGCAACAATTCCTTTTACAATGAGGCCAATCACAAGGCCAATATTCAGCACCAGCAATGGCAACAATAACAGTTAACACTTTGTCCTTCCTCTTGAACTCAGATCTGCACTTGAAGGAACTCGCAATCTGCTCCTTGAAGAATTCGCACCTTTTCTCTTGAAGAATTCTCACTTGTATGAAGGAAGAGAATCGAACTCGCTTCATTTTCAAAGGAGTGAAATGATCTTCTATATATACATATTGATAGGGAGGTCGCACCTCTTCAAGAGATAGGTCGGCCATCATACAAAATATAATTACAAATAATAAATGCTAATTTCAAGGAAGGTCGGCCAAGAGGAAATTACATTGTTGCCATGTGAAGCGCCCCTTCACATTAATTATCACAAATAAATGAATAGCCGATAGGCTATATGAATTTACGTCTTCACTCGTGGCTGGAAGGATGAGCCCGAAGCTGCCATAACATCAACACTATGGAAATCTGTAAAAAATGAAACTGTTATGGAACTCACTTGTGCGAGGTTTGATAAGAGAGCCCTAACAGTAAAAGATATAATAGATCCTGATGTCTGTATGCTGCAATGGGTATTGCGTACAAAATCTATTTCACATACAAGGGTCTACTACTACCATAGCAATCCATACCACTCATCAAATGGTGAAAGAAAATGCCTATGTTGACCAATGTGAGCTATTGAGAGAACAGCTATTGGAAAACCTGAAAAGAATAAACGAGACCAAGGACAACTTCAAGTTTAGCTCCTTGATCATATGTCTTACTTTTTTCTTCCTAAATGAATTACCTGGCTTCAAAGGAAAAATGTGGGATAAATTCACTCCAGTAGCTACACAAATCAAGAAGCATATGGATGGGTTTCCAAATGAACAATCATATACTACCATGTACTGAGGTTTCTTTAAAAATCTGCAACAAGAGTTACAAGGGAGATACAAGATACCACTTAGTTTGGTCCAGAAATATGAAAATGAGGTAACCTTTATGGTAAACAAGGATCATTGTTTTATGGACGCAGTTGAACCTAGAACGGTATGGATATCTGAACTACCTTATGAGGTTGAGGATGGTTTTGTGCAAAGTTACATAGATATTTTGTTGTCAAAACCTAGAGATCCTAAAATCAAAAGATTTGGTGCGTATAGAGAGATCATGGATGAAATCTACCAAAAGGAGAGAGAAGAAACTAGCGAAAAGAAAGTTGAAAAAGTGTTGAAGGAAATTGGTGTTGCACGTTACTCAAAAATTAAAAGCAACGAGAAGATTTACAAGACATTGGGTACATTTGATGTACCTGCAATGACTTCTAATGTCAAATCTGCTCTTCCAGGAGCTAGTTTTGGTCCGAGAAGATCAAGTAGAACCTCTCCTGTTATCACATTTGCTCCACTACCTTCCGAATCCACTCAGAACAACCGGCAATAAAAGAAAAGCCACATCTCAAATCACTCCAAAGAAAAAGGCCAAGCCTAAAAGAAAGGCAAAAAGAGAAAAATCAAATGAGGAAGTTTCAGATGAT
Source organism: Sequoia sempervirens (assembly GCA_007258455.2). NCBI lineage: Eukaryota > Viridiplantae > Streptophyta > Pinopsida > Cupressales > Cupressaceae > Sequoia > Sequoia sempervirens. Next base: position 40,384 of record VDFB02339459.1, on the reverse strand, counting down.
ATTGAGGAAATTGGAGAAGAGGAAGTAAAATCTTATGTCTCAAAGAAAAGAGAGAAAAGTGCAAGTCAAAGAAAAGAAGAAGAGATCCCCCTACAAAAAGGAAAAGGAATTGCTAAAGAAAAGAATGAGAAGGCTCCTCTGATCACACGTGACCCCCTAGACTTTGGTGCAATTCTAAATGGAATTGTGGAGACTAGTTTACTAAATGAAACAATGATGCTACATCCAAATGTTCCTCTGAGAGATAAAAGGACAATTGAAAATGTTGTCATTGAGTATACGTTGATGCAAAACATTTCTTTCAATGACATTGTCAATAATGCTCCAAATAACCTTGTTGAGGCACTAAGACAAAGAAGAGATGAAGCCATCAAGGCTGATGAAAAAATGAAACAACAAGCAATTGATATGTCTGGGATCTCTGTCTCCCAAGAAGAGAAAAAAAAGATTGTCAGAAGACAAGCAAAAGAGCTCCAGACCAAGAGAAGAGCAGATCTTTTAATTAGCCTATATGAAGATATACAAAAGAAAATTCAGAATGAAACTAAAGTCATTACAAAGAAAATTGTTGATGAGATGCAAGGTAATGTTGATGGTGCATCACAAGATCCTCCGGAAAATACAAATATAGATGATACATCTGGTCAAAAAGATATGCAAGGACCCTCTGGACAACATAAAGAAGGCATCTCAGGTGTACAAAAAGTGCAAATTGTCTTCTAAATCGAGATAGAAAAGGAAGAAAAGGATCTGAAGAGAAGACAACAAAGATCCTTGAAGAAATGAAGTTGAGCATGGATCATGCTTCTTTGGATGACACTATCCTGCAAGATATTCCTGATGTGTCCACTCAAGACATTGATCTATCAATTTTTTAAGGTAATATGGCTATTGGTGATGAAAAGCAAAAATAAAAGACTGCTCCTCCAGTGAAAACTAGTACACAAGGCACTGAACAAAGTAAGATTGTTGTCCCTCCTCCAGAACATAATGCTGCTCCTCCGGAGAACTCTGAAAGTAATGAACAGATGAATGAAGACAATCCTAAGATTATTTAGGATACAATGGAGAAGGTTGCGGAGAAGCAAGATGCTTTTGCGAGTAAAGATCAAAGTTCCTCATCTTCAGTCTCACTCAAAGACCTATTGTCTTTGCAGATGCAGTTCTAACCGGTAATAACTCCTCAACTTCTACATATCCCCACTCATGAAGGCCAGGTAGATCTATCTAATATGTCTCCCCTTCACAAATTACATCTTGGTGATATTCTGCAAACCTCCGCGAGGTAGGAAATCTTAAAAGAACATATAAAGAAAAGTGAATTGATTGATGATGTTGTAAAGATCATTCAAGAAAGTTTACTGGAAGTAAACATTGATGTTTCCTTGCCTCCATAACAGAAACTAAAGCTTTTGATGGATTCCTTTAAGGATCATTCCTTTCACCTGAAGAAAAAGGCAGAACAAGAGGCCATAAGAAAATTGAGTGATAAAAGAATGGCAGAAGCATCTGACTGGTGTGCTAGTGCACATAATGAACTGCAAGAAAACTTGACATGTTTAAAGAATGCATAAATGAAGTGACTGCTCTGTATCAGTTTTGCCTAAAATGGCCAAGCTCCACCAAAACAATCAAAGATCAGATTGACTCCATTCAGTCACAGATTACTAAATTGGCCAAAGTATATGATTTATCAAGAGATATGAATGGATCAATAAGAGCTCAAACAGAAAAGTCCCTGAGTCTCTGAATGAGTAAAGTCTCCAAGTCTTTGAATGGATCAATAAGAGCTCAAACAGAAAATCTGAAAAGTCTTTGAGTCTCTGAATGGATCAATAAGAGATATGAATGGACAAAGTCTCTAAGACATCCCCGTCTTGGAAACACGAGGATTTTTTTTGGCTGTGGGGTGGGGAGTGTCCCCATGGAACACTGGAATTTATCAACCCATATTGATTAGAAAATTTTGGAAGTGTGTTGGAACCCTACCAGCTCTTTGGATCTAGGATCCCTTAACTTTGGGTATCTTTTGCAGATACAACACATAAGAATACCTAAGTGATTGAAAGCATGATTGGTAATAGGTTCATCCCGTCCCGTTTTGGATTTAGGATCCCTGATCTTTGGATATCTTCAAGGTTTCTCTCCCAGTCATTCAGACACCATTCATAAGTCTTACAAACAATACAACATTTGCAAAATGGTTAGAACTAATCCAATGTAACATGAATGACAATAATTTCTTTCCTAATGATGACTGTATTAGAGAATCTCAAAACATTGCAAAAAAATTATTATGCAGTTGGATCCAAAAATCGATCCCACTATGTAATGTTAGTTTCCAAGGAAATGCCACACTATGAAGTTAGCATAGACAAGAAAAGTGTATCATAGATAGAATATTTACTTTACATTTTAGATTAAAATTTATTTAGACATTTAATTGACATTGAGGTTGTATTAAAGTGATTCACCTCATTATAACCACATTGATAAATGTTGCAAGAAAGAAAAACAAAGAGTAAAAAGAGATGATATAACAAATAAGGATGATAATGAAAGATATATCAAAGAATGAATCTTATGAAGATGTACTGGAATAAAATAAACTTAAAACAGTAACCATTGTATAAAAAAAAATGCTGACCTTGAGAGTGTTTTATTTTTCAAGAGCTGCTCGAGTCCAGAGATTTCAGACTCATTTCTTTGATTTTCCACTGGGCTGACTTCTCCCTCTTGATCAATCACTTCTGTTAGTACAGCATTCTGCAGACATAACAAGTAATTAAACCAAGTGAGAATGTAATACAAGGAAAAACAAACTGAAAATATAATTTCATGTCAAGCCATTGCAGTACTCCAGCCAGTAGTATTGTAATTAACCACTCATTTAATGCTGAAGTGCTGCAACTGTAAGGGATGTTACTCTAAAAGAGTGTTCCCATTCCTTTGCACAAGCTTCAATATTGGAGCTCATTGCATTACAGAGTTGACTAAGACCTTCCAGCATCCAAAATTCCAGACAATCAAATATACATGCTGCTGTTCAATTAAAGGATTCAATATTTTAACTGAGTTGGGGAATCCATTAATTGTTAAACAGATTTCTAGTGTCACCAGTTATCTAGAACTAGAACCATGCAATCCCATTGAAACTTATTCGAAATTATTATTAGAAGACAAAGTCCAATATGGTTATCTGTTTCACTTTACATAGAATGACATACAAATATAGATTTGCACCTTTAACAAGCATCAAGTCTGGGTTTCTAATAAAAGCTAGCAGAATTATTTATCCAACAATACTTGTAGAAAACTAGGCCTTTCAAGTTGCTAACCATGTTTTATGTTATCAATTAACTGTATATATCATGTTACAAGAACAGTACATAATGCACAGAATGTGAAAAGTCTCCTCTACATCTCTACCATTTGGTTCACTAGCATATTACCAAACTAGTTAAATATAGTTTTCTGTCAGGAAGTATATCACAAGGTCACTGCACTGAGACCAACTTCAAGCAAACCATCTTATTTCCCAAAGAAAGATCCGCACACATCAAGATCTTCCTAAAAGTCTCTAGTCCAAACAATACACGAAGTCATTGGACATACTTATAAATTTATGAGAGCCTTACAACAAACTGTAATTCATAGAAACATGCATCAATAAAAGAATATAGGTTTTGTTAATAAGTATCTTACAGAACACTCAGCAGGGATAAGAAGCATAGAAATTGAGAAAGACAGAAGATAGCCACCAACGCTGATGTCCATAAGGCCAAGCACATCCAAAGTACCTGAACTGGACTCTCAACGCTATATCTTGCATGCAGTTAAGACAGGCTATAGCGAACATAGCCATGCATATAACTATAATGACCAAGTTATTTACAAGAAAGGAGATCATTATGAGAGTGATAATATTGACCATGTTATCTACAAGCAATTAGGAAACTTCTCTGCCAAAAGATGACTTGCAGAACCACTTAGCATGTGTCCACAAAGTACTTCTGGGGCCAACAAGGTAAATAGTACTTTACTTATTTTCACTGCTTTGATTTGAAACATTGAGCAAAGCATTCAGCCAACAGCTGCAGACCATTTGGAAAGATACAACACAAAATAAGTAACTAACACCCGGTATTTGCCAGGGAAGCAACCCCCTTGAATTTTAGTCGCTTCCTCAGAAGGAGACACCCCAGGGACGGGAACAGATCTTATCCCCCAACCCCTGCTTCAGATTTTCCTGATAAATGTTAATGTTTTGGTAGCTGCAGGAGGTATCTTCTTGTGTCAGAAGAATCTTCCTTAAATAAATTGTTGTGTCAGCTGGCCAACCTCATAAATTGTCTTATTCAACATGCAAGGTGTAACTGACATGCAGGAGAATCTGCATACTGACATGCATGAGAATCTCTGTTTGTATTCCTTAAATAGACTCATGAACTGCCACCTTGTGCATCTTCTTGTGGCTGCATATCTGCCTATATTTAGGTTGAAGTGTGGACTTGTTTTGCGACTTATTTTGTCTATAAAAACAAGTCACTTCTTCAAGAAGAAGTGGGATTATTTACAGCAGGTTATTATCCTTTGAAGAGCAGATTGGTCAGAAGTCTTATGTATATTGGCATCTAGGAGAGGTGTTGAGACTTGTAAGCTGATTTATTGGCATCTAGGAGAGGTGCTATTATTCAGTGGGTTATGTTGTAAGCTGATTGCTGCTGTTTCATTCAATATACAAGAGACATATTTGAGGCTGGGTTTTTCTCCCTCATGAGGAGGGTTTTCCCAGGATATATGCTGTGTTCTATTGTTCATGTCTTCATGTGTTTGTGTTGCATTTTCTGCTTTCTGTTAAATCTGGTCCTAACATTAACATGGTATCAGAGCGGGTTTTTTGAAAAGACCTGATCAGATTTGGGTTGACTAAGCCTATTGCTGATTGTGTAAATCAAGACATCAAGTCTATTGTATCTTGGCCACTAGCTGTTGTGTTTGATGTGAGTTAAGTAGGTTATAGTCACTTCAAGAAGGATAGACGTTTGAGCCTGTGCAGTTGCATATTCACTATGAGTTGGTATGGTTGCTGATTATAGAGCATCATCATAAATATATTTGGCATAGGACTTCTCCCCAGGAGATACGTGAGAAGGAATTGTTGTTTTAAGCAAAGTCAGCATTCAGGAGCAGAATTAATGCTCATATGAGCAGACCTAAAGGAAAGATAAGTATTTCCTGTTTGAATAATATTCATGAATTTTTATGTAGTTATTAATTCATGCTATAACATTGGGATAGTGAATCTTGTATGCTTCTAGCATTAATATTTCTTTGGGGTAGTTTAAACTATTAGTAATCTCTCTCTAAATGCTTCCAGGATGGATCGAGGAGCAAGAGGGTGATGAGAGATTTCCTAGAGAAGAAGAACTTGAGTCATCCTGTAAGGAACTCATGCCAACTGGAGAAATGATCAAGCATAGAGTCATAGCTTGTAGCCATGGGACTGAGTTGGTGGCTGAAGACATCTCTCGAAGAGGAGAAACCTATTCAGGTTATCTTTGAGATCAGTTTCTTCGAAGAGGAGGAATTTACATTCAGAGGGAGTTTGACAATTCATCAGAAGCAACCTTGGACGAGGAGGTTAGAAGGTTGATGCAAGTACTTGGAGCTTCAGAGGGAGCTTCATCATCATGGAGATCTATTGTTAATGCATTTTCCTTTGAGACGGAGGAATTTGAGGTGAAAGCCCTTGTTAATGCATTTTCCTTTGAGACGGAGGAATTTGAGGTGAAAGCCCTTGTTAATGCATTTTCCTCTGAGACGGAGGAATTTGAGGTGAAAGCCCTTGTTAATGTATTTTCCTTTGAGACGGAGGAATTTGAGGTATCAGCCCTTGTTAATGCATTTCTCTCTGCGAGAGAGATTTGAGGTGCAAGCCCTTGTTAATGCATTTCTCTCTTGAGAGAGATTTGAGGTGCATTAATGCTCCTGTGAGAGAGATTTGAGGTGCAAGCCCTTGTTAATGCATTTCTCTCTACGAGAGAGATTTGAGGTATTAGCCCTTGTTAATGCATTTCTCTCTGTGAGAGAGATTTGAGGTGCAAGCCCTTGTTAATGCATCTTTCTCTGTGAGAGAAATTTGAGGTGTAAGCCCTTGATAATGCATTTTTCTCTGTGAGAGAAATTTGAGGTGTAAGCCCTTGTTAGTGCATTTTTCTGCTAGAGAAATTTGAGGTAAAAGCCCTTGTTCTATTCTCTTGGAGTAGCCATGGTGGATGTCATGATGAGATGACATCGTTGATGATCGGTGATGGACACACACAGCCTGACATGTTTGATCCATTGATTTGGTGTTGTTATGCATTCGTGAGAGAGATTTGAGGTATAGCCCTTGTTAATGCATTTCTCTCTGTGAGAGAGATTTGAGGTGCATTAGCCCTTGTTAATGCATTTCTCTCTGTGAGAGAGATTTGAGGTGCAAGCCCTTGTTAATGCATCTTTCTCTGTGAGAGAAATTTGAGGTGTAAGCCCTTGATAATGCATTTTTCTCTGTGAGAGAAATTTGAGGTGTAAGCCCTTGTTAGTGCATTTTTCTGCTAGAGAAATTTGAGGTAAAAGCCCTTGTTCTATTCTCTTGGAGTAGCCATGGTGGATGTCATGATGAGATGACATCACGTTGAGTGATTCTGTGATGGACACTTGTGCACATATGTTTTGATGACATGGATATTTGAAAAGATACCTCCCTAGCTAAGAGGGAGTGTTAATGTTTTGGTAGCTGCAGGAGGTATCTTCTTGTGTCAGAAGAATCTTCCTTAAATAAATTGTTGTGTCAGCTGGCCAACCTCATAAATTGTCTTATTCAACATGCAAGGTGTAACTGACATGAAGGAGAATCTGCATACTGACATGCATGAGAATCTCTGTTTGTATTCCTTAAATAGACTCATGAACTGCCACCTTGTGCATCTTCTTGTGGCTGCATATCTGCCTATATTTAGGTTGAAGTGTGGACTTGTTTTGCGACTTATTTTGTCTATAAAAACAAGTCACTTCTTCAAGAAGAAGTGGGATTATTTACAGCAGGTTATTATCCTTTGAAGAGCAGATTGGTCAGAAGTCTTATGTATATTGGCATCTAGGAGAGGTGTTGAGACTTGTAAGCTGATTTATTGGCATCTAGGAGAGGTGCTATTATTCAGTGGGTTATGTTGTAAGCTGATTGCTGCTGTTTCATTCAATATACAAGAGACATATTTGAGGCTGGGTTTTTCTCCCTCATGAGGAGGGTTTTCCCAGGATATATGCTGTGTTCTATTGTTCATGTCTTCATGTGTTTGTGTTGCATTTTCTGCTTTCTGTTAAATCTGGTCCTAACATTAACAATAAAGAACATCCCAGAGGCCTATCACTATTGCTCTGCTCTCTAGCATTTTTAGTTGCAGCAGTTGTGAAGGCCAGAGCCTGTGTAGAGACAGGGATGCACACTTCTAGAAATGACCACCTGCTAGAAGCTCAATTTTGGCAAAGATGACATGCTCAAAATATAAAGGAAACCAATGTCATCAGCAAAGGAGGAGCCAGAATTGTTTACAGAGGCTTCATGTCAAACAGCAAAGAACTTGCAGTGAAAAAACTTATGAGGATTGGAAAACTGTGAAATATCCCAAACAATGAGGATTGGAAGAATGTGAAATATCCCAAACAATATTTTTGCAAAATTTCTGATTTTTGTAATACCAAACTGATGCCCTAATTTCTGATTTTCAATTTCTGCTTAAACCCTAGTGTGCTGATGTAATTTTCTGAGTTTTATAATGCATATGCATGAACAGTAGTACATGATGCAACCAAAAGATGGAAAAACTTGTAGCAGATAACAGTAGCATTAAATCACCAGCATAGCATGATTAGATCCTTCCATATGAGTCAACAAATGTCTGATATAAACCCTCAGTCTGCTGCTACAAAATATGAATGCAAATTACAAAGTAAAGTGGGCTTCAAACATGCGCCACAACATGAAGAAGCCCCAATAATGCAGATGCAACTAACCCCTAGCTGGGCGAAGCTGCTCCAGCTACAAAAATGCAACTAAATGATGAAGAAACAACTAAAATAACTCTACCAAGGGTGCGCTGGCCTGCTGGACTGATATTAGGGCTTTGCCACCCTAGAAATCTGAATTAGAACCTCCAACTTGCACAACTCACCCTTCAAATCAGAAATCTAAATACTGATGCAAAACTAACATGAACTAGCAATTATCTCCGTTGAAGCACATAGGAACCTCCGTCATGAAGTTCGCCCTTGAAGAAGCTAGTTGTTCATCCAATTTCTCCTTAATGCAATAGGGTTTTTGTCCGACAGTATATGCTGCTCAAAAGTGCAGACCAAAGTAGTAGAAGAACAATTTCCAATATGATGATGAAATGCTCCACAAGATCTTGTAGTTATACATGTTTCCCTCCTCCTCCTCTATGCTGGCCGACCTAGGCAGAATTGCTATTAATTTCTTACTTCCTTTCCTTCTCAAGGCCAACCCCTTAAGTTTCATAGGCGCCCCACTAATGCTAGCCGACCAAGACTTAAATTTTATTGCCTTCAAGAGAGTCGACTCACCACTTGCTTCCTCTTTGGCCGACCTAGGAAAGGGGGTTAAAAGAGGGGACATTACAGAATGGGCTCTGCACATGACCACAAATTTTCCAAAAAAGATTCAGACATTGTGCAGAATCCACCACCGGCTTATGGTATGTTTGCTGGCATTTGGCTCCAGCCATGAGATCAACCTGCAGGTGTACAAATACATGCCTACCAAGAGCCTCAGGGAGCTGAGGCATTGGAACAAAGGCAAGCAATTGCACTAGCAGACCAGATCTAAGATTGCACTTGAGGCTGCCAAAGGGCTGTGTTATCTTCACCATGATTGCAGACTGTAGATTGTTCACAGGGACATGCAGTTAAGTAATAATCATTTAAATATCTTACCTGTATTTTTATTTTTATTAATATGTACAGCTATCTCCCCCCCCCCCCCCAACCAACCGAACCATGTCCAAAATTTTGGCCATCCCCACACCCCCCATCCCGGAAACCTTCCCTGCACCATCAAAACCTTTTCCAAATGAGATGGCTCATACATCTTGAGCTAGTTGTTGACAACATATGGGTGCCAAGCTGGGTTGGAAGATTGAAGCTCAAGTTGTTAGGCCTGGCTGCTTTGAGAACAGTGTAGGGCTAGTATCTGAAGAGATTCATCTTGTTATCATATTTGTTAGGATACCTCTACTTATCCAAGAAAACCCTAACAAAATTAACAGCTTGTAGAGAATGAGATAGTTGATAACAATCATGGAATGCCTTGAATTTGGCTAAAGCCTGCTGAAGAACTTCCTAATATTTAGAGTGAAGGTTGGCTAAATGCAACAGAAAGAAAGAAGCTTTGTCGTACTCCTTAAGTTCTTAGAATATATCTAAAGCAAAACAAGAAAACTGGAATCTCACAAGCCCAACAAGGTTGAAACTTAGAAGCCATAAAAAACTTTACGAGGAGCATAGCTTGTTGAAAAATAATTTCCACAGTTGTAGATATGTTGAATAATATATAAATAGGAGGATGAATAAGCCTCCTTGCTAGTCAAAGTTTCCAACTGAAACTCAAACCTATGTTAAGTAAAGGTGAACACTATCTGTCGGACCAAACTGGCGATCAGCAAAGCACAGATGTTCCAAGTAATTAGAGGTTATGCATCAAATATGCAAAAATATATTACCTAAAAAACCTAAGAAGCTCAGACACTCTATCAGTTGCATAGCCCTTAAACCTGACGACCAAATTGAAGCCGATAAATGGAAGAAGACCACATCATATGTTAATGTTCGCAAACCATGGACTAAGAATTGAAGAACCACGTAAGTGCTACCAGGCATAAGTAATAACTAGAATAGGATTTTGATATGTTTTGCAGCAGGAAGTTAGTGGACACACAACAGTGCTTCATTCAATTTAGTCCACTCTTTCAAATAATTGGAGGTGGTGGACTGGCATATTTTCCCTTCAATCACCAAGCAAAGGAACAAGGATCTGACAGTGAAAAACTAAAAGAACTACATAGCCATTCATGGGAACACAAACAAAAGACCATACAGCAGGCTTAGCTTTTTACATTCAACATCCAGATCCACAAGTTTTCCACAAAAGATTAATTCCTGTCCTAGGGCAAAGAACTACTCCATGCTCATCTAAAATGATTTATCCAAACCATACTGAATTCAGGAAGAGTTACAACCTATGAGGAATAACCAAGATTACATTTATCTTAATGCACGGATCACACTATAAACACTTTCATTGACATGCCCACTCCAAGCATAAGTATAATACTAAGTTACCAGTTAAGGTTCAGGTTTGAGTACACCAGTACAGCAAAAAAAAAAAACAGTTAGGGTTGGGTACATTTTAAGTACATCCGTACAAAGAAACATAAATATATACATATTTCAGATTACCGCATAACATGCATATAATAAACAAAACAACCATAAAAATACTACTTCAATATCCATTTGTCAAACTTGAATGTCAAGATAGATATTCATTGTTCAATATTAAAACCTATCATTTATTTTAGTTCCTACCAATTTTCATTCCCTTTCGTATTAAGTGATTTGGGTCATGGGGTGTATTAAACCAATTTTAGATTACGTTACAATGTAAAAAAATATCAGTATTTATTATTTAACTATATTGACCCGTCAAACTTCTAGGAACCCTCACAAAGTCTTTTGCAGCTTTGAGCCTCCTTAGCCGCACCCATTCTTTACCTTCCTTTACTCTTACTCTTGCTTAGGTGCATCTTCCTAACACCCAGTTTCACTTTTGGACCTTGACATCCTTACAATCTTTCAACCATGTATTATTAGTAATGCCCTAGGTAGACTTATTAGTATTGCCCCTCAAAACAAATTTTGAGTCTTGTCTATCTATGCTCAATTATTAGTTGAAAAGGATGTATTAGGCAATCTCCAGAGGAGGTCAAGCTTCGAGTAGGAGTTGGGTTTTGCCAATAACCTCTTTACTATGAAACGATGGCTTTTCATTGCCTATCATGCTTCACCTACAGGCTTTTGGCTAGAGTATGCCTAAGCAAACAAGTGAAAGGGGTCCTTCCTCTACTTGATGGATTGGAGCAAATCCAGATCACTAATTTGATTGAGGTTGTTTCTAGTGGTGAACCTTCTAATAAGGTTATGGCTGCTCCTATTCAGACTTCTCCAAGGGTGTCTCCAACTAGTGCTCCTCCAAGATCTCCTTCAACAAACACTCCCTTGAGATTTGTGCAAGCACCTCAAGGATGATCTTTGCCTCTTTTCTTTGATCTAGAAAGATCAACCCTATCCTTCAGGGCTACTACTCCTCACAAATCAGCATCTCTATCCATGGAAGCTTTTGCTGATAAGACAACGATGGCTTTACAAGAGCTTCGATCAAATTTAGTTGATGCTATGTTTCATGAAATCTTTGACACCCAAGAGGCGATTCCTTATCCTCAACAATCCCCACTAGCTTAAAATTATTTGTCAATTTTCTTTAAGGATGATGTCTTTGTTGATTGGGTTCTTGTCTCAAAAAGGAAGGCTTCTTGAATGTGCACAAAAAGCCATTTGGCTCTTAGGTCCAAGAAAAACAAGTTGTTCTTTTTAGAGTTGGCACCCTTATGGAACCACCATTATATATATATGTGTGTGTGTGTGTGTGTGTGTGTGTGTGTGTGTGTTAACCCTCCTAGTATTATAAAAGATGCCAATATGAAAAGTGACTAACCCAAAGTTAAAAAGAGAAAATAAAATAAAGCACAGTTTAATTATACTATTAATAAGATGTAATTATAATTAAATGTTATGGCAAAAACAAATTTAGAGTGTGTGTGCGTGTTAACTGCTAAGCCTCCAAGTATTATAAAAGATGCCAATATGAAAAGTGACTAAGCCAAAGTTAAAAAGAGAAAATAAAATAAAGCATAGTTTAATTATACTATTAATAAGATGTAATTGTAATTAAATGTTATGGAAAAAACAAATTTAGAGTGTGAAGAAGAAGCAATGAAAACCATCTCTCCCAACCAACAACTACCATTCTCGAACAAGCTTGGGATCTATCTATTACAATCCAATCATGAGATCTTTGACCAACTCGGGAAACAACTCCTCTTGGTTAGTTGGCATCAATATTTTACCCCATTGCAACATTTTAGAAGTTCACCTTTTTAAAAGAGTTATAAATGTGCAATTTCAGCCCCACTTTGTTCATATAAAATGTGACATCATTTTTCAAATATAAATTGCAAATTTATTTATAAACTTTCCAACTATCCTTGCCATGTAAAATTTAGATGTTTTGGGAATTATAACGAACGATCGAAATGAATGAAATAGAAGAGGTCAGAATTCAAATGAAAGGAAAGGGAATGAAAGTAAGCAGGAGGTGAGGAATATGCTTCTTAAATAACCTGTGAAAGAAGATATATGCAAAGACTAAACAAAACATACAATTACAAGGAAATAAACACAAAAGCAATATACCATAACACAATGACATATGTGGGCAAAACCCTTATAAGAGGAAAACCCCACCTTTAAAAGAGTTATAATTGTGAAAGTTCACCTTTTTAAAAGAGTTATAAATGTGCAATTTCAGCCCCACTTTGTTCATATAAAATGTGACATCATTTTTCAAATATAAATTGCAAATTTATTTATAAACTTTCCAACTATCCTTGCCATGTAAAATTTAGATGTTTTGGGAATTATAACGAACGATCGAAATGAATGAAATAGAAGAGGTCAGAATTCAAATGAAAGGAAAGGGAATGAAAGTAAGCAGGAGGTGAGGAATATGCTTCTTAAATAACCTGTGAAAGAAGATATATGCAAAGACTAAACAAAACATACAATTACAAGGAAATAAACACAAAAGCAATATACCATAACACAATGACATATGTGGGCAAAACCCTTATAAGAGGAAAACCCCCACCCTCCAAAGCAACTCAATGTATTATTCAATAATCAAAGGTTACAATACACTTGCAAAGTCTAAGCCTTTATAGGAGTATCACCAAGTAGAAATCTATAGTAATCTTGACAACATAAAAAATACCTACAAAACTCACCATCAAAACCTCCATCTAAAGCACCCAATAAATAGGAGAAAACTTATACAAAACCAATAACCATTAAATAGTAATTACAAAACCATGAACTAAAAACACCTAAAATGTGGCACCCACATCCCTAGTTAGAAATCCAAAACCCAAAACCTACAATGAGTCCACAAGCTAAATATAGCATATTCCTTCCACCTACCATAATCTTGTCATAATCCATTCATCAACTTAAGGGTTCCATTTTGGCTCCATTATCTCCATTAAAAGATGCCTTTTGATCCACGACAACATGGGATCCCCTTTCTTTAAATTAATGAGCTCAAAGAGACCTACGCTTTGAGCATCAAAACCATGCCAAACAATAGGGAATATTTATTTTGGCCAAAAACGAACTCTATAGCCCAAAAACTTTTTTTTCTCTTTCATGATCTGAAAACTGCATTTTAAATATTCATAACATTAGCAAAAAGGTCTAGATACCTTTCCTAACATTTTCCCATTTGTCGAACACCTTGCAAGAACCAAGGGAGTACCAACAGTATCAACTAATTGCTAGGGGCCAAGCAGTCCACAAACTCATAGCACCATCTAAAAAAATATGTGCTCAATGTCTTTGCCAATGCATCTACAACATTCTACAAATTGTCAACTTTCTCCAACATCACCCTCCCATCCTCCACCATATCACAAACAAAATGGTATTGCATATCAATATGCTTCATCCTTGCATAATACGTTGGATTCTTTTCCAAACATATGGCACTCTAACTATCAAACAAAATTGTAATAGCTCCTAAAGTCAATCCCACATTTGAACACACACATTTAAGCCTAAGTTACCAAATCACCCATTTTACTTGTTGATTTCAGGTATGGTACATCCTAAAATCAAGTACTACCTTGAGTCATTGTGGAAATGAACACAATTTGAGATTTTGGAGATCAAAAGGTTTTGCGAACTCTTTTGCCAAATCACAACAAACCCATCAATGACATGGCAATTCCATAACAATTATGAGTCATTGAAGAAGAAACACATTTTTTAGCTTTTATTTTTTAACCATCTAAACAACAAAGCGCCACGACTCCAAACAAACTAAGTCACTACATTAAGGTGAATATCTTCGTGATTTGCAAGCATCCCAAGGCACGATTAACGGTCGAACAAGCATGTAGCTAGAAAGGAGCATCTCAATGCCATTCCATCGCCACTCCTTTAGTGCATTCGCAATCCCAGTTTGCAAGTAGGTTCCCAAAATCCCCATTATTTTTATTCAAGGTTCAAAGCTTAATCTATAAAATATAAAATATAAATTTATAATTTATTCTTTATAGTTTAAAATTTTAATATTATATTATTTATAAACTATATTTTATTAATATAACACTATAGTTATATATAGTTTAAAATATATACATTTAATAGTAAATATTAAATATAGAATAATTTCATTTATATTTATTATTTTATAATATATATAATAAATTTAAATGTTTCATAAATATTATATTAATGTATGTTGTTAATGACTCAATAATTTAATAACCAATAATTAATAATAGTTATATATATAATATATTATATATGTTGTCAATAATTTTAAATTTAATAATTTAATATTGTATATATAATAATTATTCTATATGTTGCTAATAGTTTAATAATTAATAACTCATAATATAATAACATTAAATTTTAACTTTCAATAATAAATTAAATAGTTAATATTAATTTTAAATTTATTAATTTTTTTAAAAAGTATATAAATCTAACATTTGACATTTATTGTTCAATAATCGTTTCTCAAACTTGTTGAACAGGGTAGCAACCATTACTATCTCCATAGGTCAACCCTCCTTCAAAATCAACCTAAATTTACCTTTATTGAGGCATGTACAAATGATAGAACAAATTTGAGATGGTGGAATATTTATTTGGATATGCAATGTATGTAATGTGAAGCATTCTAACTTGTACAACTAGGTGAAAGTCCATTTTTGTGCCATTTCCAATATGGGAATCAAAGCATGTCCAATCAAGAATGGTAAAGGTGTGCCACCTCATCAAATAGCAATATATATTAGTGAGCAAGAGGAAGTAGATGCAAGAGCTGCCCATAGCACAAACCATCCTTTGAGGAGAGGAAGGAGATCACGCAAGCCCCTGACTTCTCCATCTCATGGTGTCTTCCCTAATGTTGTAGTAGAAAGCCACCCATTTTTTAGTAGGATTGAAGAAAAGCCTACTACTGTGAAGAGAATGAAGGGACCATTTGAGAAAGCATTTCAAAATGACTATAGAGAAATTGCAAATCAAACCATTGCAAGATATCTCTATGGAAATGGTCTGTCCTTCAATGTTGTTTGATCACCATATTGGCAAGATACGTTGAGAAAAGTAAATGAGGCTCCACAAGGATATACAAGGTTAGGTTATGAGAAGGTGTGCAACTCCTTACTAGCAAAGGAGGTAAATTATATAAACAATTCACTGGCTCCCATTACAAATTCATGGAAAAAAGTGCTTTCCACTCTCTCGACTTTATGCTACAAAAGTTGGGTAGGAAAAAAAATTCAATCAAACAAATCTATGTTGAGGCTAAAGAGATCCAAATGTTCATCATAAACCACCACATGTTGTCAACCATTTTTAAATCATTGTCACAATTGGAGTTGTTGAAGGTAATTGAAACACTTCAATTTTTAATTTAACATTTCAATTCAGCAATATGACTAAATTACTAATTAATTTTTCAAATTCAAGAATGTTTTCTTCTGATTTTCAATTTAAATTTTTTAATTTTTGAATAGGTTGCCAAGATCTTGATGCGCATCCAACATGCAAGAACCACTTTCTAGCATGGCACTAGCCAAAGTTGGTCCCTGTGGAGGCAATCCAATTGAGAGGCCAACAAATGTAAACCGAATGATCCTAGACAATACATGGTGGGATGGGGTGGAATATCTTCTTACTTTCACTAAGCCTATCATGAGCATGATTTGTTTTACTAACATGGATAAGCCAAGTTTCGAAGAAGTATATAATGGCAAGACCAAATTGAGGCATTCAAAGCCACATGGACCTTCATGGCACATGCTATTTTTCATGATTTTACCATTTCAACCAAACTCCCTCAAATGAGGTCAAATTGTTAAACTTCTTTCTTTTTTGCCCTAGAAAAATCAACTATTTGGTGCAGCAATGAGCAAAAAATGCCCAAAGACTTTATAAGTCCAAAATTTACAATTTTTTGATATTTTTTTTCAAAAGACCAATTAAATGAAAAAATAGTGGCTTTTAGTGAAAAATGAAATGATAATTGATATTAGATATTCGTTATTTACAAAGAAGAGGAATACTCATTAAATAATACAAAACAGGACGATGTTTCTAAAAGGAAAGAGTTGTTAACTAAAGTAATTAACTGAAAGTTACTAAAAACTAACTGAAGCAAAGTTAACTGAAAGTAAACTACTTACTAACTAAAAACTAAGATGACCATTAAATATTACAAAAATTATTTAATATCCTCCCTTAATGGTCATCCTACTAACTACACCAAGCTTATCCCAAAATTTTACAAATTTATCCGGATTGAGAGACTTGGTGTGAATGTCTATAGTTTGATCCTCAATTAGAACATATTGCAGCATCACAGATCCATCTTCAACAAGCTGGCAGATGAAATGACAATGAAGCTCAACATGCTTGGTTCACTCATGGAAGACCAGATTCTTGGCAAACTTTAGCACCACTTGATTGTCACAAAACAAGGATGAAGGCCCTACTTGAGACATTTGCATGTCAACAAGCATCCTTCGAAGCCATATTGCCTCACATGTGGCCTTAACTATTCTCCAATACTCTAATTCTATTGATGAAAGAGCAACTGCCCGCTACTTCTTGCTTGTCCATGTGACTGCACTCATACCAAGACTAAAAACATACCCAGAAGTGGAATTCTTGTCATCAACTGAACCTGCTCAATCTGAATATGTAAAACCAACCAGCCTAGGATCTTTGAATTTGTTGTACAGATACCAAAGTCAAGTGTCCCTTTCACATATCTCAACACTCGCTTTGTTGCACCCCGGTGTTTTGCCATAGGGGCAGTCATGAAACGAGAAATGTAGCTCACAACAAAACTGAGATCAAGGCTAGTGGCAATAAGATAGATGAGGTTGCCCACTAGTTTCCTGAATGCAGACTCATTCACCACTGGTGAGTCTGATTTGGCTGAAAGTTTCAGCCCCTACTCCATAGGAGGATGAGATTTGCAATCTTCCATCCTGAATTTCTCCAACTAAGAAATGAAGATACTGCCACCTGCCTGCCAAACCTCTACACCCAAACAATAGTGTAGGAGACCCAAGTTTGTCATCTCAAATGCTTGACACAAATTCGACTTGATATGTTCAATCAAATGTAACTTACTACCAGTAATGATGATATCATCCAATAGATGACAAGAAGGATGATATCATTGCCAATGTTCTTGAAGTACAAATTTGCATTTGAGGGACTCCTCTAAAACCCCTGTGCAATCAAATACTTGTCAAACTTCAGGTGCCATGCCCCGAGTGCCTGCTTTAGGCCATAAGGAGCCTTCGGCAATCTACATACCTTATGCTCTTTTCTTGCAACTTTAAAACCAGGAGGTTGTGTCGTATACCTCTTCCTCCAAATCTCCATTGAGGAAGGCACTCTTCACATCCATCTAGTGGACCTTCCAGCCAAACTATGTTGCCATGGCTAGGACAAGTCAGATGGTGCTCATCTTTGTTGTAGGAGCACAAGTTTCCTCATAGTCAATACCTTCTCTCTGCAAGAACCCCTTAGCCACCGACCGAGCCTTGCATTTATCCAATGTCCATCAACCTTGTATTTCACCTTTTATACCCATTTGCAACCAATGGGTTTCTTCCCTAGTGGAAGATTTGATAGTTTCCACATGTTGTTCTTCAAAATACTATGATGCTCAAAATCCATAGCCTTTTCCCATTCGGGTTTACCCTTGGCTTCCAAATACTATTGGGGCTCATAAACACTTTGAATGTTGGCCATAAGAGCAAAGTTTACTGTGTTCTTTTTGCTCTTGCCTCTAGACAATCTTCCCTTAACAAGCTCATCATCATGAACATCACCAATGAGCTTCGCCCACCACTTAGGGCAAGGAGGAGATGGATCTTCTTCCAAATCAAAATGAGCATCATCTTGACTTGGGCTTCCTAGAATAATACCATCTAGATGATGATCCAAGTTATCCTAAGGAAAATCTATTGGTACGAAATCGTGCCTAGTAAATTCCACAATGTTAGGATCATCAAAATCCCTCCCTACTGGTAGAGGATATTGCCTAGGAGATTCCACAATGTCAAAATCATCAGAATCCCTCCCTTCAAATGGAGCTACTAAAAGCTTAGCTCCCAAATCCTTGGTCTTCAGAGGCTGATTGTCAGTACCCTTGATGGCAGAAGAGAGCAAAAAGAGCCCACCTTCCTCATCAAGCACAACATCCCTATTGAATGTCAAACGATCAGTGGCCACATCAATCAACCGATAGGCCTTATGATTGTCATTGTATCCTGTTAGTATCAACTTTCGGCCCTTGGATTCTAGCTTGGTCCTCTTGGCATCTAGAATCCAAACATACGCAGTCGAACCAAACAATCTGAGATGAGTGATTCTTGGTTTCCTCCCAAACCATGCTTCCTTTGGGGTCATCTTCTTGACGACCTGTGTGGGAAACCGATTAAGAAGGTATATTGCAATATACACTGCCTCAACCCAAAACTTCTTGGGAACATTTTTGTTCTCCAACATATAGCAGGCCATTTCCGTGATGGTACAATTCCTCCACTCAACAAAACCATTATGCTAAGGGGTATAGGGTGTGGTAAGCTGGCGTTTAATACCGTGTTTAGCACAAAAGTCGATGAACTAGTTGGAACAAAACTCACCCCCATTATCTGACCTAAGAGTTATGATTTGACATCCGGACTCTTTTTCAACTAATGCCTTAAACTTTTGAAATTCATTAAACACTTGTGACTTTGCCTTGAGAAAATACACCCACATTTTCCTACGAAAATCATCAACAAACAAGAGGAAATATCTGGCACCAATGACTACCACAGTATTCATTGGTCCACAAACATCTGCATGAACCAACTGTAGAACTTTGGATGCTCTCCAAGACTTCCCATTTGAAAATGGAGTACGATGTTGCTTCCCTGCTTGGCAAGCTCCGCAAACACCATGTGTCTGCTGTTGAATCTCGGATAAGCCTTCTACCAAATTCTCTAGAGCCAGCTAAGAGAGGTAGGCAATATTGAGATGCCCATACCGTTGATGCCAAAGAGTGTTGATAGATGAACTCCTCGCAACCAGCGCATGCCCCAGAGGATGTCCAATATCAAGCAATCGATACAAAACATGATCCTTGAGCCCAACTGCCACATTTTCCTTGGACTCCTTATCAACAATTCGACACTTGTGTGAACTAAAAATGATGTCCAACTTCGAACTCTGTCGCATAATTTGACTCACCGAGAGCAAATTAAGCTCCATGTCGGGCACATAGCATACATTGAGAAATATTAAATTTCTCCCACCATATGTGATTTGGACGTTGCCCTTGTAGACAACTATATACTCTTCGCCACCACCAAAGATGACGAAATCGAAGCAAGCCATATACTCGGTGAACCAATCTCTCTTGTTGGTAAAATATCGAGAGGCTTCAAAATTGATGTACCATGCAGATGATTTGACATGATCTGCTAGTTGTTTGGCCATCAAGTCATAAGAGGTAGACGCTTGGTCAAACTGCATAGATGCCATCCCTCCCGTTTTCCAAAAGCAAGAAAAAACAAGGTAAAGTTTGTGATCAGCTGGCATGAAACCCTGGACAATCAGTTGGCACAACTCCCACGATTTTTAAAAAATCGTCTAAAATAGAGGCTCAAAAAAGCAAGATTTTTGCTTTGGAGAAAGCTTGTGAGTTGGGGTGGAGGAAAGTGATATGTAAGATGGATTCAATGATTCTTGATTCTCTACTTAAAAAACAGGATTTCAAGAATTCTTCATGGAGATTAGGCGTGTTAGCTAGACAAATTCTCAATCTGGCCTCCAATTTTGTTTACATTTCTTTCGTCCATATTCCGAGGGAATGGAACAAAGTAGCTGATTGTCTGGCTAAATGGGCTTCTGATGAGATGGGAGCGTGGTCTGTTTGGAGTTGGGGTCAGCTTGATCAGCCAAAATATCAACAACTTGCACTATTTATTCATGAGGATCATAAAGGTTAGATGTGTTGAGCTGGTATGGTTGTGTGGTCCTTGGTGTTGGGAGGATGGTTGGTGTGGGGACCTTTCAGATACTTGTGATTTCTCCTTAGGGCCGGATATGGATATTTTTCTGCTGTGTCGGGGCATTTTGTCCCTTCTACTGTAATTTTTGCTTATTCTCAATAAAAAATTTACCCCTGATTTCTCTTTCTTTAGAAAAAAAAAAGATTTTTTCAAAAAAAACCTTCAAAAACTTCTAAAACTCAGTGAAATTTTAATAGAAAAAATTCTCAAAAACTCTTAAAATCTTCAAAAATATTTTGTCACAGCAAAAAAAAATCAGTGAAAAATTTCCAAATAACTCTTAAAATTTTCAGATTATAAGCAACACCCAGAAATCCCTATGAGTTTCAAAAAAACCCTAGGACGTAGAAAATTGGGAAAAAAATTCCACCAGATGCAGACCCATGAGTTGCAGGTCGCGTGGAACAAAAAACTCGTGATCAGCAGTGAAAAACATGACTAGAAACAAAGGTCTCAAAAATTTGCATGCAAAAACCATAGTCGCGCAAGATTTTCAGTGCAAAAAAACGTGACAAATCCACCTTGATTCTCAAACGAAAAGAACTCAAAACAGCGCACAAAGAAAATTGCGAAAATCTGCACCAAAAATGACAGAGAAAAAATGTTGAAACCCTAGCATTGAGAAATATGCTCAAATGTGATTTGCAGATAGACCCGTGCACAAAATAACCAAAAAAGACTCCTATCGCGGCACGAACAAAACAAAAGCTGCCAAAAAAAATGTCTTGGAAAAAAAGCTTTCAATATGAGGAAACTCATGTTTTGAAGCTTTACAAAACCACGACTTTTCACTTAAAAAATCAATGATTTGCTCGTGAAAAAATTCTCGAAAATCAGTCTTCAGCAAATCCTTCAAAAATCTTTCTTGAAACCCTTGAAAAATCTCTTCCAAATCTGCGATTTTTGATAAAATATGCTCACAAAAAACTCTTCACAAAAATCTACTTGAAAAATTTTTGAATTTTTTCTTTTATAGGCCCTCAATTAAAAAAAAAAAAAATCAGAAACAGATCTTCTGAAAATTTGCAAAAAAAATTCAGATAAACAACCACGAATTTATATTGCTCAAAAAATTCGCCAAAAATGAGCCTATGCTCTGATACCATCAAATGATAATTGATATCTGATATTCGTTATTTACAAAGGAGAGGAATACTCCTTAAATAATACAATACAAGACGATGTTTCTAAAAGGAAGCAATCGTTAACTAAAATAATTAACAGAAAGTTACTAAAAACTAACTGAAACAAAACTAAGTTAATTGAAAGTAAACTACTGACTAACTAAAAGCTAAGATGACAATTAAATATTACAATAATACTTTAATAAAAAAATTGCAGCGAGGGTGGGTCCCAATTAATCACAATTTTCTGAATTTCTGCTTCTATGTTTTTAATTTCTTCTATTCCATACGGATACATCCTTGACCCAATCATCTAATCATTTTGCCCTATCCCCATCCCCATGCTACTTTCCTTTTCAATTATCATTTCTAGTATTTTAGGGGATCTAGGTGTTCTCTCCTTAATCAGTTCTTGGGTTTCCTTGTCCAACCAGAAAAAGGCTCACTGAAACATAGACTTTCATGTTCTAAATTCGTTTGAATTAAAACAAATAGAGAAAATAGAAAGGGGACACAATATCCCCAAATGATCCTCTTCAAAGGAGGGTGAGGATGTTCCCACTATGTACCCCAAGCCCATAGGACACAACATATAGCATACAACTGCATAATGGGGGCAAATCTTTGGCGAGAGTAGCTTTTATTTAATCGCAATCCATAATCTACTACAGCCCAATCCAAGTGAAAAAGTATTGCTCAACTATTTGGTGAATTCAATCCCCTAAACCAATATATAATAATTCTTTAAAAAGATTAAATCTTTCCCACTCATACAACTCGACCATTATACATTTGCCCGTGCTTGGACTAAAAACATGTTTTGAACCTTGTTGGAAAAAAAATTTGCAAAATGGTTAAAAGAACTCTCATAGCTTGGCATTATGGAGAGTAAGCATAAGGGTAGTAATAGAAGGGGTACGAATAATCATGATGCAAAATGAATTTTCTTGCAGCAAGATGATAAGTCTAGTACTTGACTAGTTGGACCAAGGCAAAGAATTCCTTGTCATGGGTACCTTTAATTGAACCTTGTTTGTCAATAGGTCTTTGAATGATAAGCAACTAGATGTCATCACTACTTAAGTACCATGTTTATGACATATTGCGAAGAAATGGTCTCCAAGCTCAACAGTTGTTGTAAGTGGAGGAAGCAAATACCAAGGCAAAGCAAAGAGCCTCTTTCAAGGGACCTAACACTAAGGCAACTTGTGAACAGTCACCAATAAAGTTCCTTTAGAAGTGTGTAACCTCAATACACTCTCCATAGGCCACTCTACAAAAACCTTAACTCTATTTGGATGCACCTTGTTCAAAATGAGGAAGCCTAAGAAGTTGACCAAGGTTTTCCCAACAGGCTTCTTCATCTTGGCTTGGATCTGATGTTGACGAAGAAAGCCAACATTTACTGCACATTTATTAGGGGGATATCAGATATCATATTATTTACAAATACATTGTCTACGACACTACATAGTGCATGGACATCAACAAACTTGCTAAGATGAGGCCTAAAAACATCATTTATAATGTGCATCAACAGAGCAGACAAATTAGCAAAAATCTTTCTCAGGAATAAATCAGCAAACCAAAAAGATCAAAAAATTTTCAACTAATCAGGAAAAATCAGGTTAGGGTTAAGTTTGGATCAAGGTCTATGAAAAATAATTTTAAAATTGCCAAAATCACTATCGAAATTTTGAAAAAGGCAGTGAAACAATATGCAGCATTGACCAAAATGCAGGTTTTACTGATAAAAATCACAATTTTGACTGCAAGGTTACTGGAGGGTTATCAAATATCTTACTATTTACAAATATTTGTCTAGAAAAACATCAAACAACTTGCCAAGATGAGGCCTTAAGAAATAATTTATGGTGTAAATGAATGTAGCAGACAAAGTAGTAAAAATCCTTCTTGTGGATAAATTTGCAAACCAAAAGATTAAAAAAAAAAGTTGAATTAATGCCTTATGAAATAATTTATTGTGTAAATGAATGTAGCAGACAAAGTAGAAAAAATCTTTCTTGAGGATGAATTTGCAAACCAAAAAATTAAAAAAAAAGAATCAATTAATCAAAAAATCAGGTTAGGGTTAGGGTCGGTGTACTAGTTTTTAATTGCCAAAATCATTGTCAAAAAACAAAATAAGTGTAAAAATGAGCAAGATTGACCAAAATGCAGGATTTACCGACAAAAATCACAATTTTTTTGACAATCATGAAAAAAGCATTATTAAAACATGATTTTTTGGCAATCTAATTGCCTTGAAAATTGTGCCCATGTTTTTTGAAAATGCATCAACCCAAGCCAACTCAAACTGCCACCTTGCATACTGGGATTAATCATAACTACTTCACAATTTCTGCTACTATGGTAGCAAATGCATTGGACTATGGCAGCAAATGCATTGGTGTGTCCAAAGGGCATGACCAGCCACTCATAAATTTAGTCTTGAAAGATATCTTCTAGACATCACAGGGCTCTATGTTACCTCAATGATATCCATATGTTAAATCAAGCTTCGTCACTAGCCATTGCTAATTATGCTCCTAAACTAACACTTAGTAGCACAGAAGTGTCGGATTCCATCTTTCCCTCTTTATGTGAGTACTTGATTCGGAGTTCTATTCTAAAACTCTAGATGGGCATAGTGTGGTTGGGTTGATTGAACAAATCAGATATGCGCACCAGATCAATTGAATCTTGGATGAACCTAAAAATAAAAAGTTCAGCTCTTCAAAAACACTAAAACATGCCTAAACAATAGATTTGACTAATGATAATTGGAGCTTGATAACATTGTCTACCTCAACTTCTCAAATAGGTCATAGTTGAGAATTTATGCGCAAAGGATAGTTATAGAGAAAAGGACTGAAAAGAATGAAGTTTACTCATTCTTGATCCCTATGAATTGTGTAGGTCTTGTGGAAGCTATCCAAGACAGCCATGCAACCATTCTAATAAAGTGATCAAAGTACCAACTGCTGCAATCCAATGAAGCAGGATCACTATCCACTATGTTCAAATATGGCTCAATGGAAAATGTTACAAAACACTTGAGAACACGAGTGTGGATTGTCCCTATTTACCACCCCCCAGTTGGCAACTAAATACCATCCATCAACTTCTATGAAATGGAGTTCCCCTATTGTTGCCAAGATAATCATTGCCTGTAAGAATGAGCCATGAATTGAAAGCATTGGAAATGGTTACCTGAATCCACGAATTTTCAGGCAGCGACTTCTGCTTAACTTTAAGGATATTTGCCTTCTTTGGCTGTAAAACAATACATTCTTTGGTGGAACATTTAGTGCACTTGTGAGAAGTGCAAAACTTCTTCTCTTTGTTAGGTAAAGGATCCAGCCCCTCAAAAGAAACGGAGGGGTTAACAAGAGCAAATGAGGTGCTCTGTCTTTCAAATGCAAAGGCTTCCTCAACTTTCAAAGACTCTAAAGACCCCTCTATATCTTGGTTTCCACCTTTAGAGCAAGCAATGGGACTCTAACATGCTGTAGACAAAGAAACAAGACTCAAATAACCTTGAGAGAAATGGAGCTCACAGCCTCCACCTTAATAAGGAAGCAAAAATTAGTCAATGCATTGTTGGACCATTGGCAGGATACCTGCCAAAGATGTAGCTAACATGCAAATAACTACCCATTTCTATCACGGAATAGAAGCATTATTGATAAGTCTCTTTGAAAATTGTCTAAGTGTTAATTGCTAGTTGATTTGCTTCAAGGATAAAAGCACTCTAGATAGTCCCCTTGAGGACTAAGTGTTAGTGCAACACTGCCAACAGGGAAGGACTTGACATTTTGCATGGACCTACACTATCATGATTCTTATGGATTGGAAGTTCTAACTGCATATTGTGGAGGCCAAACATCCAACACCTCCCCATCAATTGTGACAACAAAATTGGGAATGGGCATCTTGGGTTCCACCATGATGTTAGGTCGGGAATCAGGATCCAATGGGGATAGAGATAGAAGCTTTGCTGATGACCCATGAGTTTAGGGAATGTGTTTGTCCTCTGTTACATAATTTTGAGTTGGAACTCATTTTGCTGCTGTCATCAGTCAGGAAATTCTTGCGGGAGAAATATTACCAAGCTGGGGCTCTATGTCACAATTGAGGAACTTTCAGAACTGCCAAAACAATCCATGCAACTTCTTTATAGTAGTGATATGATAAAAAGTGCAAGAAAAACACCAATGAGATACACCATACAAATAAAAAATGCACTCATTTTGGTGCCTTATGTTTTTAATTACATAATCAGAAAACCAAATTACATTGGTAAAAAATAGATACCCTCTTAAATAAATGGCAACACCCAAAGAAAGGTGAAAACTCCACCCTGAAAAATGACAATGAGGTGAGAGAATATAAGTAACTTGCACCTTACACTTGCAGTCTACCTAGAATAAGATGTAAGGCTCTGAGGGATTATTATAAGTATTTCGAACTCAATATATAAACCCCCAAGATACAAATCATCACTACCATGTCATAGAACCACCCAATCACAAGATACACACACAAGGAGAGATAAAACGGAAAATAAAGAATACCATGAAGAAAATTCTAATTGATAATGCAGGGTTATAAAGGAATTTTAGTATTTTACTGATCTTCTGAAGAGACTAAATGAACCAGCCAAACTCTGTCAAAAATGAAACCACAAAGAAACAGGGCATCGCCTATAGAACCTACATGTAGTTCTGTTTAGGAAAATGATCTGATCAGTGAACCAAAATCTGATCTGCCACTAGTAAGAAATGGCAGCTGGGAGGGAAGCCCGGACAGATCTGCATGATGGTCCAGAAAAGGATTAGGCAAGCCAATAATCCAATACATTGCTTGCTGGTAGGCCAGGCACAAACTGTAGTAAGCAGACTAAATGACATTAAAAGTCCTCACAGTCATTGTCAACATATGAGCATGCCTTAGTAGATCCTTTGTTTGTTTTCCACAAAGGTCTGCATGTCATAGGTTGCCAATATAATGCTCATGTTACTATTCAAACCTTAGAGATAAGATATTAATGTAAGCCATTTATGCAAATGCATCTGTTCTCAGATGTCCTCTCACCAACTAATGGATGTTAATCTTATTAACATGTGCACAACCACCATCATGTGCACAAAGTGAAAAGGGGATTTAGTTAAAAAAAAAATTCAATGATAAAATGGCAATTGTAATTTAATTACAACTAATTTAGTGAGAATGTTTACTGATTTCTTTTGAAATTTGTCAGTTAATGCTAAATAAATGCTATCAACCTTCCTTGTGCACAAAAAAAAAAAACCTAATTTTTTTACACACTTGCCAATCATGTAAAACACTTCCTAAAACAAGCCATACTAACAGTTATTAAACCTGTTGGACTGAAGCAAGTCCTATTTTACACAAAGCTATATTCTGCCACATTATTTATCCCATATATATGGCAAAACAAGATTCTTCAAAATTCAAAAGACATGATCTTGATTGGGAACAAAATACTGGATCTCTTTTTCTACAAGAATCTAGTCTCTTCTATAAGTGTTATCCCATATATATGGCAAAACAAGATTCTTCAAAATTCAAAAGATGTGATCTTGATTGGGAACAAAATACATCAAAGCAAACTAAATAATACAAAAGCTCAAGAGAAAGCTACTGGATCTCTTATTCTACAACAATCTAGTCTCTTCTACAAGTGTTATCTCATATACATGGCAAAACAAGATTCTTCAAAATTCAAAAGATTTGGTCTTGATTGGGAATAAAATACATCAAAGAAAACTATATAATACAAAAGCTTAACAGAAAGCTACTGGATCTCTTATTCTACAAGAATTTAGCCTCATCTACAAGTGTTATCCCATATATATGGCAAAACAAGATTCTTCAAAATTCAGAAGACATGATCTTGATTGGGAACAAAAGACATCAAAGCAAACGAAATAATACAAAAGCTTAACAGAAAGCTACTGGATCTCTTATTCTACAAGAATCTAGTCGCTTCTACAAGAGTTACCCGCTATGCAAGGCCAAAAAAAGGGTATTTCAAAGTTCAGAAAATATTATCATAGATGGAGAGAAAATACGAAAGTATACAAAAGAATGCAAAACCATCGGAAAATTGAGAGAACAAAATGAAAATAAATAGAGAATGTCCAGTACAACAAGTGAAGGATGTTGTTCAACATCAAAGGAGCACATTTTTTTTCCAAAAGACGGCAAATACCCAGTTTCATAAAACAATAGTACACAATATTCGTATGCCTCAGAACAAAATGATGTGCATTTTTATATGTTATCAGCCTAACTTAACAAACATGAGTAAGACAAAGTAAAAAGTACTTCAGAATAAGGAAGATGCATATAAACTTACTTCCACAGCTTCTTCTTCAACTTCTTGAAGGCTTTCTTCTTGAACTTCTGTTAAAATAGGTATCAATATTTCAGCAGTAGATAACGGAAAAAAGCAATCACAAAAGACTTATGGATGGTTGTAATAATATTATACAAAATGAAAAGCACAAAAAATATTCACTGAAAAACAGCATGCAATGTTAAAAACTCCAAGAAAACTTGGTCTTCCCTCTTGAACCAAGTGTCCCAGAAAGATTTGCCCTAAAATCAATCCATTACGGTAGGATAAAGTGCAAATTTAGCATTTAAACAATCCATACCTACAAAATTAGAAATCTGAAAGGGAGTATAGAACAATTTGCAAAGTTAGATTTCACACATAGATTAAGACTTAAAGAGCTATTTTAACGGAGTCAATCTAAAACCTTTTTATTGCAACAATACTAGGCTGTCATATTTCTGACTGCCAAAAGCAGGCAAATGAATTTTCTAAGGACCACCCAATCCAATAAATCTACTATTATCGGAAACATAGCACCATTAGATTCATGATATTATTTCCATGGGTCCTCATTTCTGAACCACATATCTGAAATCAACTGTCTTATCCAATTTTCTTCATAGCTGCACATTGATTTTTTATACTTTGTTTCTACAATACTTTGCCCCATTACTTTTCAACTCAAAGGCTTGAATAACATTGCAATGCTTGTATTTTCTCAATCTTTCTCTGAGTGTGATACAGTCTAGCAACTAATAAAAAGCATAAATGTGGTTAGTTAACAATTTTCATCTGCAAGGAGACAATCCTTTTGCAAAATTTTAAACTATCATGAATACCATTACTGGTTGTAAAAGCACCCACAAACACGTAAGATACTTCCTACATGGAATAATGGAATCACCATGACATAAACTACTTTCATAGGTATCATCAGCATTGCTTTTTGTAACTTCTCTAGATATGTCACAGAGAGAGAGAGAGAGAGAGAGAGAGAGAGAGAGTACTAAATATCAAACAAAATTCCATCATATTAAAGAACTGTCTTTTAATTTCCCTAAGCGGAATTAGAACTTCCATAATTTTCTAAATATTCCCTAAGTGGAATTAGAACTTCCCTAATTTTCTAAATCTCCAATTACAGCCAGAAAGATACATAAAAACTCAAAACCTGTTGAAGCAGCAAAAAGTGTTGATGCACTTGATGAAATGGTAATAGCAACACTACTTTTTCCCCAGAAAGTTCTAAAGTCCTATATATAGTAGCTGTATGTTGAATAATTGCAAATTGAATAATGTTTGGACAAGAAAATTATCTGAATTTGATACCTAAACCTAGGAAAAGGAAAAGGGCTATTGTTCAATGATTCGGAACTAAATTTTTTGCGACCTTAACTGATCTGCAGATTCGACCAAGGATGAAAGTACTAGATCTCCTAGCTGTGATATCATTAACAAAGAATCTTTAAAAGACATGGTCTCACCGTAAACAATTTTTCAATATGACAGAAGTCTTTTTCATTATCATCTCCATTAAAAATTTACACCTGTAGTTCTCAACTAAACTTTAACATCATTATTCAGATCAATTTCTAATAAGAAAACAATTAGAAAACAATTTAACTTACACATTGTAGCAGCCAAACATGCCTGAATATACCTAACGACAATGTACAAAAACTTAAAAGACATCTTCCAATATACATCTTTAGCAATAAATTCCAAAGGCTTCTTTCAATAACTAATAGTCACTATTCTTAAATTCTATTGTTATCCTAACAATTACTAATGGACTGCATTTTTGGTGATGTGAAAATAGCATACAAGGCTATAACCCTATTATAAGCTTCAAAAGATGCTCCCCATGAGAACAATTACACTGGCATGATGAATTATGACAGTAAATAGTTTCCTCAAACTATCTTAGTATTGAGAGGACAAATAATAAGTCCCTCCTAAAAGTTATTGGCAATGATAAATTAGCAGAAAAGAACCTATCTGGATCAGTTCGCTATTGTTCATCGCTAAGAACAATTCCACTGGTATGATAAATTAATTCCGTAAATAGCTTCTTCAAACTATCTTAGTATTGAAAGGAAAAATTAATATAACCCTCCTAAAAGTTATTGCCAATGATAAATTAGCAGAAGATACCCTATCTGGATAAATTCTTCATTGTTCACCCTAATGGAAGTTAATCTCATAACAATGAGTGCTCCACACTAACACGATAGGGTATATGAAGTTTGGCTCGCAGCTAAAGCAATTACACATTTAGCTGTGATTATCCTTGAATTATGATATGCATGTAGGAGCATCTCAAACCCTATGTATATGTATACAACTTTCCAGTGTAAGAACTTTGATCGATCACTAAAAATGAGGATAATGAGCTGAGGTTTAAAATATCATAAATCAGCATTTTTTGGCGCGTTACTACTCCTAAGTCAAACTTGAACGAAAAGGAGCTTCACAACAACAACATAAACTTGCAATGATTTCCAATGCACGATACAGCTTGAGCGCTTGATGTCTATTCTAACATAAAAAACAGACAAGATGAAATGAAGCAAACCCTAGCTAGACAAAATGAAAAAGAGCAAACCCTGGCGCAAAACTAAGGTAGAAAAATGAAAAGGGCGCACCTTGCGTATGGGCAGGCGGCGGGAGGGCTTGCTTCCTGAAGACGGAGTTGAACCATTTCACCGCACCATTATTTATAAGACGGCTAGCCGGATCTACTACTCTTCTCCACACCCAGCTGCCGCTATCACTGTTCCCTCTCGCTGCTGCCCTAACAGCCGCTGGGGCGTGGCGCCCCGTCTGCGGGCGGTTATATGGTGTGGCGGCTGCTCGGCGCGCTGACCGCGACGTGCGAAGCTTACCGCCTGCTCCACCCCCTCCATACGACCCTGACGCATCTCCATCCCCTCCTCCTCCTCCTCCCCCCCAAATCTCCGCCATGCGATGCGACGGCGCGCCTACTGCGCCTTTGCCCTGTTTTGTTTTGTTTGTTCCCTGTTTATCTGCGTTCCTCTTAGCAAAAAGAATAATAGCAGGCCCTTGTTCTTCGGCGATCGATCCCCTAACTTACCATCCCTGGGAACTGTAGACCCGCCTCGGCCGCAAAAATGGATGTAGTGTCTAGCAATGGAGGCTGGGTGCCTCTTCTCAAGGGGAGATATTGCAATTCCCACGGCAGCCCTTACTTTTAGTTTGAAATCCAAATTAGGTGTAAATAAATCAGGCCAGGGCAAATGAAAGGCGAAATGGACGGCGACAATGGTCAGTGAAACTACGTTAAAGAAAAATATAACTTCGAGACAAAATTCAAACGCAAAAAATATGTCGCCTCACCTTTTTTTCCCAAATGTTAATTGACGGAATTTGAATTACATGTGGTTTTTATTAAAATGTGACTATTTTATATTAATTTTTTTATTATTTTTTCAATAAATGATGGAATGTAATGGTGGGAGTGCCTAAAAGAATTAATATTAATAAAATTGTGAAGTAAATTCAAAATAAAAATAAATTAAATACTAGTATATCTATTCATTTTTAGTTCTTGCGAAGGAACTATAGGCACCACCAAATCTTAACTATTTATTATAATTCACTTTTTAACCAATGACAGTTCAAGTATTTTTTCTATTTGAATTTTTTTATCTATTATCAATGTATACATGCCAATTATATAACAAAACATATTTCAAAATTCAATTCTCTTCAATCTAATTGGTAGACAAATTTCTTAACTAGTTATTATAATTCACTTTTTAACCAATGAGAGTTCAAGTATTTTTTCTATTTGAATTTTTTTATCTCTTATCAATGTATACATGCCAATTATATAACAAAACATATTTCAAAATTCAATTCTCTTCAATCTAATTGGTAGACAAATTTTAACTATTTATTATAATTCACTTTTTAACCAATGACAGTTCAAGTATTTTTTCTATTTGAATTTTTTTATCTATTATCAATGTATACATGCCAATTATATAACAAAACATATTTCAAAATTCAATTCTCTTCAATCTAATTGGTAGACAAATTTCTTAACTAGTTATTATAATTCACTTTTTAACCAATGAGAGTTCAAGTATTTTTTCTATTTGAATTTTTTTATCTCTTATCAATGTATACATGCCAATTATATAACAAAACATATTTCAAAATTCAATTCTCTTCAATCTAATTGGTAGACAAATTTCACCCGATATAAGCGATTAATGCACCCCGATATAAGTGATTAATGCGCTTCCATTACTTCCATTTAAGAGAAATTCACGCTTCACATTTCAAAATTGATTATTACATAATTGAACATAATATTTTGATTTTGCAATTTTTTTGGCTTTTTTTAGGCATTTTTTTGCCACTTCTTCCTTAATCTTTGCACATCGAGAAATGCAAAAATTATGACAAAATTCAAATTCGAAATTGTTAATTATTCTATATAAATTTTAAGGTTTCTCTACACAAAGACTATAATAAAAAAATATTTAGCTAATTTTTAAGAAATATTTTAACTCTTCAAAACTATTTTACTTGTTATATTTTCAATTCTATTCATTTATTTACTTGTCATATCTTAAATAAAATATAATTAAAATAATAAATTCAAACATATAAAATAATCTAATAACAAATTCAAATAAATAATGTATTTTTATATATTATATTATTAATTTAATAAGATATTATAATATTATAATATATATCATATATAATGTATAATATATAATTTTAACATTGTATTATTATTTATATATATATATATATAATATAATATATTAAATAATAATATTATAATTTTAAATTATGTAATATATTATCTTTTTAATAATTTAATATATTTTTAAAAAAGACATTTAAATCAACATTAATTTGATTGTTAAAAAATAAATAAATAATTAATTGTTTAGAACTACTCTCATTATTGTATTACAGCGGTTACAGGTCTAAAAGGGTAAGTGGATAATGGCTCACCACATCACAAACAGTTAATAAACTGACACCTACGCGGTAGTTTGTAACTTTTAACCGCCTTTAATTATTTATGTTGTTGGCGTTGTTGTGGCTACTCCAAATATTTAACAGATTTCAGGCAATGAGGGTCCCATTGACAAAAAGATAAGGATTACATGAATGCTTCACCTTTTGATCTCTCATTATAAGCTATAAAATTATAGTTTTTCTAGCAGATTTTCTCATGCAGTGTTCTTTACTAATTTCATTCACATCTTATGCAATCTTAGCTTTCACGCAGTTAAATAAACATGATTTTGAGTATAACTGTCGGGGGCTATTATAAGCTTGTGCAGAATACATACAAATTAATAATTTGTAATAGAAATGTTGTAGCCACTGAATTGGTTTTCATCGTGCGATTGAGTAAACGTACATAGTAAAGTTGTATTGTCTCTTCAGTTTTTTAAAATGATAATCTCAAGAGCGAATCTACAAAGTAAATTTTTTTGATTTTATTTGTTCAAGCATTTGGACAACTTGTGTCATTGTTGGCCTTACAACTGGGTTTGGATTTATACATTTATAGGAAATTTGAAATGCATCTTTAATCTCTTTCTGTGTTGATAAATCTGTCAACTCAGCATCAAAGGCATACTCCTCACAGCCATCTTCAATGAGTAATTTTACAAATCAGATCCTATTTCTATTCAAGATCCCACAATTTATATTTTCAATCTAAGGTAATATTAAAATTTCCAAGAATAGAAGCTTAAATTTGTGAACTTGTAGAAAAACTGATATTCTTGGCGAAAAAAAAGACATGCCCAATTCTGGCAAAAGAAACAATTAAAGCCGCACCAAAGATTTGCCTTTTAGTAGCTGTTCGAATAACCTAGCAATATTAAATAGTGTTGTGATCATTTTATGCTGTTACACCAAACATTGAACCCTCTATGTTATTTTGATAATGTAGTTGGTAGAGGAACAACTAGGTTAACAATAGTAAAAGAAGGATTATTTATAGAAGTAACTTAATGAAGAAAACGGATACTATAGTATTATTAGTGGCCATTATTTCCTCCACTATGATTAAGGTTAGTTTCGTGCCTTTTCAAATCTTTATTGTTTTCAGCAACATATGCTAATGTAAAAGAAATCACGCTAAGATTTGTGGGTGCTCCATTTGACAATGAGTAGAGTTGGTAAAATTATATGCCTACCATGTTGTTCACAATTTTAGTATTAATATTGTTAATATTAGGTTCTATACTTTATTTTGTTTTCAGTATATTGTTGTCATTATTAGAATGTTCTTATTTTAAGAAAGAATTATTTCTTGAATTTTCATCTGCAAGTTCATTCATTGGCTTATTATTGGAAGTTTCTAACTTGTGAACTATAATTTTGTTCAGTTGTTGAGGTTAGTGCAAACATAAGAAACTCATAAAATAAATTGGTATATAGAGTATTTTTTTATTATTAATAAAGGAAAATCAAACGTATAAATTTTGCAAGTAAATAATTAATGGAAGAATTTAATAATTAAAATTTAAAAGGAAAAATCGTGGTTAAATATAGTTATTGATTTTTAGTTTTTTTCTTATTAAATTCAAAAATCAGTCAAGAAGAAATTTAGTAATGTAATTAGTTAGAAGGTTATGGATGTTTCCATATTATGCCTATAAAGCATTCAATTGAAAGTTTCTATTTTAAAACTAAAAAGCTAAATGAAAGGTTTAATAACTATTTATTTATTATTAGAGGATAAGAAAATATAAATAAATCAAAAAATGATTAGATCAAATAAAAATCCTCAAGTAGATGGAGTTTTAGGAAACTTAACAAATTTAAAATGATGACAAAACATTATACATTAATGTTCATACATTTAAAACTTACTAAGAACAATTCAAACCAATTTCCATAGTTAAGTGTGAATGATGGCCGTATGACCGTATTTAGAGATTTTTGCCATAAAATACAATCAAAATTTTAAGAAGATTGTATCAGATGAAAGAAGAGATTTTGGATAGACTATCAAAAATTATATAGAATTATAATGATACATATATTTGATTTATATATAATTTTACTTACACTAAGGTATATATCATAATGTTTTAAGGGAAATTTTGAATAGATAAGAGAATAGAATTAAGCCCTGTGAATTATCCTTCATCAAAATTGAAGGGGTAAGAGAATAGAATTATTAATAATATATAATTAGTGTTATTAATTAAACAATTGGTATGTATAGAAAAATTAAATAAGATTGTTACAAAGAAATGCTTACCTTTTAAATTAAAGACAAATTTCATATGTATGTCATTACATTCCTCACTCAAAAATATTTTCCAATAAGTTTTCTTAAACCTAAGATTTTAAGTAATTTTAGAGTTGAACTTGAATAAGTAAATGAAGTTGCTTTTGTAATCTTTAGACTATGAACTAAGATAACAAATGATTTTATATATATAGTGATAGCCTTAAATCAATGTTGGAAATTAAACCATAGTAAGAAATTTAAACCTTTTAAATTTAATCAGAGTAAATACTAACAGTAAATATTAGCTTGCTCTTCAAAATAATATTTAACCTATCACTTAAGATTTGATAGCATCCAGTTAATTTTTATTAATATACCCATGCTCATAGTGATGTGTAAGAAACTATTTTCATTTACTTTTATATTGAAGCATGATTACCTAGTTTAAGGTTATTTATTTTAATGTTGTTCTTTTGTCTGAAATTTCTTTATAGTTAAATCATTGTTGTGCAACAATCTTCCTCTTTAGTCAAATTAGGGAAACAAATGTAAATAAAATAGAGAAAATTTTATATGTCAACCCATCAAACTTAAAGGAGTGCTCAATTGTTGTACTTTAAGATACCTAGGGAAAGGTGTTACATAGGTAAAATTGTATTTACAATAATATTTCTTAATTTTCTCTTGTAAGATTAATTATTGGATTAGTATTTAGAAATATCTAACATGAGATTGACTCCTTGTCTAACTATTGTGAGTAGGCTATTTCAGTAAATTCACATCATCCATCATACCATTTAGACGAATATATTCCTCAAGTGTAAATAATTTATCTTTGTTTCACTTATTTCATTAATCATTTCTTTCAAATATATATATATATATATATATATATATATATATATGTTAGTTATAACTTATTAGTTTGTCTAGTGTGGGCACTACATAGGTATTAGAGTGCTAGCTTTGCAACACTTGAGAGCTTTGGGGAGAAAAAAGGTAGAAAATAAAGAAGTGAGTATGGATATGGAAGTACGAACAAGTATGTAACTTGCTTCACAAACTAGATTGAAGGGTAAAATTTGTATTCATCTAACCCACTTGTGATTATATAGTGATATTTGTTAACTGGCCTCCAAAAGGTTGGATGTTTTAGTATTGCTAAATTAATACATAAAATATTATCTTAACTTCTCAAGTAGGGGAGTGGAAATGAGATAAATCTGTATCAAATATTAGTGATAATCTTGTTTCAAATAATGATGCTTTATCCTTGTTGATATATTGTGTTTGATCTATGGAAAAATAAATTATTGTTTTAATATTTATTTTGAAACTCGTGTTGGGGATTGAGAATTATGTGGAATTCATGCTTGGAAACCCAATGTGTAAGGTGTTGGTAATTGTTGCAAATGTAAATGATTTCATGCTTGGGTAGTGTTAAAGCCCTAATCTAAATTGAGCATAGGTTTCTATTTTTTCCAATCTTAATGTTATTAAGTCCTTAATTGGGACATGCGAGTGGGGTCCAGTGCTAAAGCCCTCAAAATTTCCCAATGTTGGCCTAGGTTTGAGCCGTAGCCTAGCTCCCCAATAGTGGCCTTCCCTCCCAGTTATCTATCAAAAAAAATCCATATGTTATTGTCTTCTACAAACTATGTCATTTAGCATCTCTTTTATGTTTGGATTTGTAAATAGAATCTAAGAATGTGTCTTTAGTAATTAAGAATAGTTTTTTACCATTGTGATTAGAATTTAAGCACATGTATTTGGTAATTGCGAGTTGTTGATTGGCAATTGCCCTGAGTCCTACTGTTGTGTAAGGTAACTTTTTGGAAATTATAAAGAGGCCTCCTTTTCTAAAACTAAGATGTCATTACTATATTTCAAGCTGTAAAGTTCTCACATTAGTTATGTATGTGATTGTGCTAACATTAATAATAATGTGATAGCGCATTTCTCTAATAATGATGCCATTGTTGCTAATGCTCTTTGACTTGTTCACTTCTGAGCATTCACTTTATTTTTGATTCCTTTATAAATTCCTTGGGGAATTTTGTGCATGGTAGAGTTATTTAGGAACAAACATCAATAAGTATCATAAAATTTATGTTTCTTTGCCTTACCAAGTGTTTTTCAAAAAATTCAAATTAGAAATTTCTCTGATGGCTAATATGTTTGCTTAGACTAACAAAGCATAAAGCTAGTCTTCAAGATTTTAACTATTTGCAAAAAAATATGTGTATTGAACTTGTTTGAGGTTGTACAACATTTGGTCATGTCAAGGAATACATCCTAAAAGAGTTGATGTCAATAGTTTAGAGGTCCTAAAGTTACCACAGAAAATACTATTCAACAAATGCATTTACAACTTTACACATGCCAATTATATTTTATTGAAAGTTTCTAAAGCCTTTTCAACAAATGCATTTTGTACATATCCTACAATCATTTCCCTGCATGAGAGGACATCTATTTGAGATATTCTATCAAGTAGTTCATTTTCCCTATATTTTCTTATTACATGTCCCTTTGGAGTAAACATCTTCCTGGTTTGCATTGTTTGCTATATGCTTATATACAATGGTCTCTCCATAATGCTAGTAGTATAAACTTAAGTTGGCTTGCATTATTTTGTATCACAATTGCATCCTTGTTTTCTATCCAATATTTTAAACAAAAAACAAATAACGTCAATTTATGGAGTTTTTTTTCAATTTGTGGGTCATTCTGGTTAGCATTTTGTGATCTACTGAAGATAATTTAAAAGAATAAAATTAGGCAGATGATAAACAATTATCATCTAATTGTTGTGGGTAAAGGTTTGAACTGATTCTTTTTTCCATTTTTTCCTGCTAATGAAAAGCTTCAATGCAATCATCTAAGCCAAACCTGGCTATTTCATCAGGTCGGATCTGTCACCGGTGGACCACATGCCAGAGGAAATAAAAATCTGCTTCATGGGCTTCTATGAAACAGTCAATGAAATTGTAGAGGAAAGAAGGAAGAAACAAGGGTGTGATGTATTACCCTACCTCCAGAACCTGCTATGTATTCAACAAACTAAATTCACCATGTTTTTTAGTTTTGAGTGTTTTTCTTAAAGGCTTTTTCTTAACTTCCTATCATGTAATTTTCTAGTGGGAAAT
This sequence comes from Sequoia sempervirens, assembly GCA_007258455.2. NCBI lineage: Eukaryota > Viridiplantae > Streptophyta > Pinopsida > Cupressales > Cupressaceae > Sequoia > Sequoia sempervirens. The sequence goes on along the minus strand of VDFB02339459.1, from coordinate 1,952 downwards.
GCAGCTAGCGTCCTACACCAAGGAAGCAAAATGGGTTCAACATAAATGTTTTCCTTCCTTTAAAGAATACATGGAGAATGTTACCTATATATTGAAGCTACAAAGTTCAATCTAGTGCATTTGTCATAGAAATCTCTCTTTATTTGTTTACATTTCTTCTTACTCAAGGTTGCTCCTTTGAAACAACCTTGTTTGCATACTTATGTCATTTACCATTCATGTCCATGTGCCATTACTTGTGTTTCAAATTTTTTCCTATGAAATATTCTTCTTACTTTGCATGTGTGCATGTTGTTATTTTGGATTATTGGAAAAATTGTTGGTGTAAATATTATACTTTGTCTAAGATAGTTTTTTATCAAAGTGTAATATTGGACTGAGTTAATAAAGTTTACTTTAGATATAATAAATAATGATATAGCTACACCTTCACTTGAGGTACACAAGTGCCACCACTACCTCATCAGTCCTTAATTGACAGTAGTTAGGTAACAGTTCTATTTATTCAATTTCACCTATGTTTCAATTACACTAAGTTAACTCACCTCTTCATTGGGAGTGATTAAGAGTCAATTGATGACCTCTTGGGTATGTCACTTTCTTGAGTCAAGCATTCAAGAGACCTATATATTTCTACTTTACTCTTTGTAATTTGCTCCATCATATTGACTATTGTTGCTAAAACTTTCCAACCACAACAAATTAAAACAAAACTATTCTAGAACATTTTGGCAGGAACTTCGCTGCTTTGTAGCTCTTGTTTAAATCAATCTTAGAGACTTTATGTTGTTTTGCATAAATTTTTTCTATATGTTAGAGAGTACGGTTTTAGGCTTGTGTGTGTGGATATCATGTGGCTGGATTAAACAATTAATTATAAGTGTTAAATAATGAGATGAAATAAACTTAGGCAAATCTATGTTTTTTCCTTAAAAAATCAAATATTATATGATTTTGAAATATTTGCATATAGATTTAAAACATAAAGCTGTGGAAATGAAAAATGAAAGTTGTCATCAAATTGGAAAAAAACACTAAAAATTGAAATAGAATTTTCCATCGAGTTGCCAAATCAATATTTACTAGTACTAAAAAATATTTTTTGTGCATGTGATTTTTTATTTTTTGCTTTATAAAATCATTTCATTAAATCTTTCTAAAATAAATAAATGCTTTTTTAAGAATGTTTTTTTTTATGTATGTAATTGTTATTTTTATTAATAACCTATAATATATAGGTATTTAAGATAATATATAACCTAATGTAGGATATATATATATATAAGTTAACCTATATTATGTAGGTAATATATTAATTTATATTATATAATAGTTTATATTAATTTATATTATATATTTATATACAATATAATATAGGTTATTTTATTTTGTAGGTTCTCCTTTTATATATATTTGTATATATTAATAAACTATCCTAATTGACTACTATATTAATTATAATATTAATATTATTATATTATTACTATTAATATAATTAATATAATAGTAAATCACTATATTAATAATTATAACAATATTTTAAAATATATTAATATTATAATATTACCTATTTACTTAGTTTATATAATATAATTTATAAATTATTAATATTAAATTAGAATATAATATATTTATTATATTAATACTAGATTTAACTTCAACTATAATATGAAGATTTCACTATCAAATTCAAAATCAACTAGAATCAATCTAAGAATTATTTTTAACTAGCATACCTATATTAATATATAATATATGTAAAACACGCCGAGAGTTATCTTTATTGAGACGCCTATTGACTTGAGAAAATGCTTACATTTTGATGAATATGAATTTGAAAAGCAATCCATTTGATTTCATTATTGTTTTTGTCATTATTTATTTCAATTCCCATATATAAGGGTACACATTCAATTTTGAAATCATACCAACTTGTATATAACAACAATCAA